>BLKR01004969.1:60535-92865 GCA_011170035.1 Teleogryllus occipitalis
CTATATATATATATATATATATATATATATATATATATATATATAGGGTCTAACTTGAGAATCTATAATGAAGTTGTAAGGGTGTAATTCTGGATAATCCGTAAGTTTCTTCACTATTATCCAGAAGGTTGATGGCTAGAGGATTCGGGTGGGTTTCCAAACGTTGAAGATAGCTAGAGATCCTTGTTTCGATTCTTTGAAAGACTGTGAGTACTTTTAAGTCTCTATGGGAATTGAGTTTAACGTTGGTAGTACGTCTAGTTCACAGCACTGCAGACTCCATGAATAGCGTTTTGGCGAGCAGGCTCTGCTTTATCACGCCCGAATTACGACAGAAAACAATTCTCTGTTCGCCCAGACAAGGTAATGCTAACATCTATCAATACTCAATAATTCTTGCACTTAGGTAACCTAATAGACCTTAAATAATTGGTTTTCCGAATTTTCCCTTATGTCAAGGGAGTAAAAAAAGGCAGGAGTCTTGTTTTCAACCCGAAACATCTTCAGATGCTCTCCCAAACAACTCAAGTTATTTTGCAGCCTCAACACACGTCAAAATTAAAATAGGTTCTACTGAAATTCATATTTATTATTTCATTATTTAACAAATAATTTTATTAAACATTAACTAAACACATTTTTCGCATTTAAGATCACTATGGATGTTATATTACTTGACCACTAAATACTTTTACATAAAACTATTATTTAAAATATATTTCCAAAAACGTTTTCTAGTTCAAACGTAATTTTTGTTATTTGTTGAAATAAAATAACTCATATGGTTTTTTGATACAATTTTCACATTTTAATTTTTTTCACTGGGGGGGGGGGCTACGTTTCAGTATTGCCCTGGGCTCAAAATTGTCTATCTCCGGCTATGTTTGCCACTGCGCAGTTGCTAACTGTGAGCTCCTAATGTTCGACCGAGATGGGTGGCTCGGGGAAGCAATTGATGCCCTTGCAGGGCCTCTGACCGGGAGGTCGTTGGGTTCGAGGCTTGACGGTCAGTGGCAGAAATTTTCGACATTAGCTTGTTAAGTGTAAGTTTGTATAAGTAAGGGATGAGGATAGGGCAAGGAAGAGGAAGGAAAGATTGCGCGTGGTCCCTTTGGTAAGGTACTGCTCCGGCATTCGCCTGGTATTGATCGGCAGAACTACCTATCTGATCATCTGGCCGCTAGAATTCACAAACAAGCCATGCAAAACTACCTATCAGAGCATCCGTCCGGTAGAATTCTCCTACAAGCGGCGGCTGAAAATTCAGCCTGGCTATTGTCGAAAATCCTGTCATTGTCTGGACTGGAATTCTGGACGGGAATTCTATTAAAAATCCTACACCCTACAAGAGGCTATCTGGCATTCACCCCAGATGGATCTAACACATCAAAAACGCAGAGAGAAAAAATCAAAAGGTACATGGCGGAGGAAAAAACTATTGTTTTTCCCTTGTACAGTTTCCCTGTTCTACTGAGCATATGCTGAGATGGCCCCTGTTTGGCTTCTGGAAATAAATGTAGATTCAATGTGCGCACGTTTTGTTGAGCTATCCTTTTGCTTGTAGTGACAGGAGTATACCCGGGGGTGTTACTATTTTGTTAGCCATACAAAATTATCAAATCTGCAGTTCGTTTAACAATGCAAGTACGTTTTCTATAACTGGGGAGCGAAATTGTTTAGTTTTTCAGACGTTGCTAATCCCGTGCTCTAATTATTATTATTATTATTATTATTATTATTATTATTATTATTATTATTATTATTATTATTATTTATTTTTTACTGTTTAACTTTCATTCATCTTTCAAGTATTTATAGTTAAATTATTGGGAGGAGATTCTGGAGCTCGAGAAAACCAGATGGTATTTTCCCCCATACGTCACAAACAGTTTTTACTGTTCTTTGTCTAAATAAATAAAATCAAACATTTACTTGCTCTTGTTCAGCCTCGTGACATTTCAAGCGCTTGAATACAGTAGTATTTTCACTAAGAGGTGTAACATTTGGAGATCATTGATATTTTGAGCTTTACATCGCTGCTTCGTTTGTCAGGTATTGTTTAACTTTGAATACGAATAGATTTGACTTAATATTTATTAAATATTTACATGATTTAATATTAGAATTATTGTTTGACTCATCTTTATCAATTACTTAAGGGAGCAAAATTTATGCTTTGAAAATTTTCAGTTTATTTGACGTGAGCGCATTGCATTACGTCATTGGTTATTTTGTTTTTAAATGAGAAGTATTGAGTGAAGTATAAAAGCTGTAGCAAGTATAAAAGCTTCCAGAAATTGCGAACATGATTTTTGAATGTCAACAAGTTGCTCCCCATGGATCTGAGAACTCGGTCTAAACCAGGGCACTTGACTGATTTTTCTGGGAATTTTTTTATGCTATCTGTAGTTTTTCTATTGATGAGAGTGCTGTGTTTCCCCAAACAAGACACACGTATGCAAAGGAAGGTAGAATTATAAATTTAAGTATCGTAACCTGACACTCAATTTTTATGAGGATTTTTTGTTTATTAGTGGGTAGGGTTTTGACATTTTCCCAGAAATTGTATTTAATATTGCAAGGATGTGACGTTTCCATGTGAGTCTTTTCTCAAAAAGGATACTCAAATATTAAATTGGTCGAGAATTTCATTGAATGAAATATCATGAAATTTTATGAGGATTTTCAGTTTATTAGTAGGTAGAGTTTTGACATTTTTCCAGAAGTTGTATTTACTATTGCAAGGATTTGGCGTTTGCATGTGAGTCTTTTCTCAAAAAGCATACTCAAATATTAAATTGGTTCAGAATTTCATTGAATCGTGAATCGGGCTGTTATTAATTATTAAGTTAGAAGAAGTTTTAGATCTTCAAGTGTAAATATTTTTGCTTGGCATTTATCAGGATTAAATTTGATTCTCCATTGATCTGTCTAGGATATTAGTTCTTTAAGGTTATTTTGCTTTCGGTCTTGGCATATGAGTATATATTCATGTGCAATGAATAAAGTCGTTTCATCAGCGAAAAGTGCAAATTTGCTGTCTGATATTTGTGAGATATCTGAAATGTAAACATTAAATAATCTTGGAGATAGTACAGAGCCCTGAGGCACACCTGCTGATATGTTTCGAGGGGTTGATAATGTTTCGTTCGCTTCAATAGGGAGTTTAACTTTAAGAAGGAAAAACCTGCCGTCAGAAAAGGTTTTCGGTTTTCTCCTTCGAGGCTTCCATATATTCAGCATCTCAAGCAAGACAGCACCATAGAAAATAGTCCGTTTCTCACCAACAACGCTTACTTACCACACACATACATTCTCGATTACGCCCATAGGGTAATCACTTTGTTGTAATCGGTAACAGTAATAATGATCAGTTTCCAAATGCAAGTTTTATTAGAACAAATCCATGGCCTCCTGTTAACTTCTATCATGTACTTTGTGAAATGTAAGTGATGTGTAAGAGAAGTGTACTTCGTGAAATGTAAGTGATGTGTCAGAGAAGTGTACTTCGTGAAATGTAAGTGATGTGTAAGAGAAGTGTACTTTGTGAAACGTTAGTGAAGTGTCATATGTCGCCTCTCGGAGGACGAGTAGACCAATTTAAACGAAAATTACAAGTTCATTAGAATTTTTAAAAAGAATAAACTATTTTATAATATTTGTATCGTATCATTATTACGCTACAGTATTGATCTAACAGCCCACCAAATGGCCTCCTTTAATAATTCTCCAACCGTTGAATTGCAATAAAATTTCTTAAAATTCTAATATAATACTATTATTAAGATAATGCAATTCATGGCGTTCTCTAACAAATACAATGCGTTCTCTAACATTGAGAGTGGTTCTACCAGCAGCTAGTGCCGCCGCTAGGCTTGGGCAGACCGCGCGATCGCAAGTCAAGGAGCCCGATCATTACACTGATGGGAAAAACTCTTGTAAAAAATGAAAAGCAAATTAGAACGCGAGAAATTCGTTATCATAATTTTAAGTCAGATATTTCATAAAATGTTCAATTAATTTTTTACCTTAAATAGTTCATTAAGGTCATTACTTATAGTGTAGAAGTCTAAGAAATGAATTAGATGACTCGTATATATTCTTGATACAAATTTCACATTTTAAATTTTGTCGGGTAAGAGGGGGGAGGATTTCAGCATTGCCCTGGGCCCAAAATTGTGTAGCTCCGGGAGTGGGGGCAGGTCGCTTTCGCGCGGCGCCGATCTTAGCGCCCGGAGAGCGCCGGAATCCCGGAGACGCAGCCTATCTCTCCGCGCGTTGCGGCACGGAGGCACAACAATGGAGCTGCCGATGGCAGCGCGGGCGGGCGGGCGGGCGGGCAGGCAGGCAGAGGCGAGGACGGCGGTGGCGGCGGGGATGGTGGGGGCGGCGGGGGCAGTGGCGGCGGCGGTGGTGGCGGTGGCGGCGGTGGCGGCGGTGGCGGCGGTGGCGGTGGTGGCGGCGGGGGCGGCGGGGGCGGCGGTGGCGGCGGGGGCGGCGGGGCGGCGGGGGCGGCGGGGGCGGCGGGGGCGGCGGGGGCGGCGGGGGCGGGGGGGCGGCGGGGGCGGCGGGGGCGGCGGGGGCGGCGGGGGCGGCGGGGGCGGCGGTGGCGGCGGGGGCGGGCGGCCCCTTAGGGGTGAAGAGCGAGGGGGCAGCGGCGCAGGCTGCGTTGCCGGGCGACCGCGTCGTTCGATACGGCGCGTGACGTCACAAACGTCTCCCCCACCCCACCCCTTCACCCTCGCGGGGCGTCGCACCGCAGGGAGTTGCACGCGCGGACCCTCCCCTCCCCCCTCCTCGTCAACCAATGGCGTTGCGCCTCGGCGCGGGCCTCGACCTCGCTTCCGCGTATTATCCGCGCACCTTATCTCAACAGCGCAACCGGGAGAGGTGGCTCAGGGCATCAATTCATGCCACTGCAGTGCCCCTGACCGGGAGGTCCTAAAGTTAGTCCCATCGGTGACAGGATTTTCTGCAGTAGCGTGTCAGCGAGGTCGAAATCAATTCCTGTCTGCAGGAGAAGACCGGCTGCTCTGATCTGTAGTTTTCCGTAGTTTCTCCGATCAAAACGATGTGAATGCCGGAGGAGTACCTCAACAAACGGGCCACGGTCCGCGTCCGATTTTTCCTTTCTCTTCCTTGTCCTATCCTCTCCCCTTACACATACACACTTACACTCACATGCACTACACTACCGCACATGCCGGGAAACCAGTCGGGAGCTTACAGCTTGTCCCGGCTGGGGCAGTGCCGTGCTGGTGGGAGATACATGGTTGGGAAAAACCACTAGCCGACGGCAGGACGGTGCCGGATCGCGCCATCTAATGGGGAAAGATCATCGCCACCTCTTGAGGAAAAATATGCCCTACACTTAAAGGACTAATTATTATGAGACAATTGATTCTTATGGGACATAATGCGATACTTATGGGACAATTGTCCGGAATCATTAACAGTCAATCAATCAATCAACAGTGCATACCTCTGGGTGGGGGATTCATGTCGACACCAGCGGACTTCGTGAAGTGTAAGTATGCAGATGGCATTTCTGGATCGATTGCCTGGCTTTGCCGAGTAGCTAACGGTGCTCCCCATGCCTGTCCCTAGTTTAATTCCCTCGCCTGAGGGTAAGAGAGACATGCGTCGAACATAACGTATTCCCATCAGCGTTACTAGCGAACTCCGTCTACCTGAACTGTTCTTTGTCATACAGCTACAGAAACAGAGACGATTTTTTAAAGGAAAGCTACAATTCTATTTTGCCTCGAGCGGGACCACACCCTGGGCAGCTGGAACGCTGTCCGTGAGACGTCCTAGTGGGTGAAGTGTGTGTATTTTATATTTTAGAGTTGGCCTAATTCGACTTTTGGCAGCTAACAGTGTTCTCAAGCTCGGCATTTGCTTTTATTTATTATCCACACCTGGCGGTATGGGACACATGTGGTGAACACGTGCGTTTACCTTCAACGTATCAAGCGTACAGGGTGTCCGGGGAGGTAACGCCGAAACTTCAAACATACGCTCTTAAGACAATTTTAAGTATATTTTGTCTAATGCACTTCTTGGATATTCCGAATGGCTAAGCGGCAATAAGCACTCAACACCAAAGTTGGTTGGGAAAAATAATTTCTAGGCAAAAATTTGTATTGTGTAAGCAGAGAAACTCTCAATAAACAATGAATTTGTTTATTATTTACAAAAGTAATGAATATATTTGTTCAGAAAGAAAAATTAACCCGGGAATAAAAAAGAGCAATCGAATTGTGTAAATTGGATGCTTTTTTTGTTTCTGGGTTAATATTTTCTTTCTGAATAAATAAATTCTGTTAATCTTGTTCTTCACTTACATCACCTACCTTGTCCGGAAAAAACTCTAAATGACTGTTTAAAAAGTGAACCTTGAGGCTCATTAAACATCGCAATTTCTTGAAAGCATCCTGCATATTGCCAACAATGCTTGATAGTATATTTTTTTGTTGCCTAGAAAAATATTTACAACGTTTTTAAATGTAATACACGTTTCTTTTTCATTTTCTGTCATATGTAGTTCAAATTGGGGATCAAACATCATTTTTCTAATATCAGGTCCAACGAAGATACCCTCTTTTTATTTTTTTTCAGACAATTGTGAAAACTTTTCACAAAGACATTTGAAGCACTGCCCATCTTTATGTGAGGCATTCACAAATTGTTTAATGAGGCCTAATTTTATGTGCAATGGAAGCAGCAGAATGAATAGGTCTGAAGGGAGCTATCTGACCATTATTTGTAATGAATATTTTTTTATAAAATGGCACTTATTCATGCACAAAACAAAAAGAACAACAATGAGGCGTACATGGGATAAAAAGACTTCTACATGCTCAGGTGGCTCAGGGAATTAATTGGTCTCTGACCGGGAGGCCCTAGAGTTTAAGACCCGACGGTGGCAGGATTTTCGACACTACATAGCTACGTTGAATTCCGCCGCTGTCTACACTGATTTGTTGTTTTCCGAAATTTCTCCGCTCTTCACCAGGCGAATGCCGGAACAGTTCCTTAGCTCACGGGCCACGTACCGCACGCGATCATTCCTTCCTCTTCCTTGACCTATTTCCACTACCCACATCGAGCGTTTAGAACTTGTCCCCTCAGTGGTGGTGGTTTCCTGGTCGAGGAAAACACCGTGAGCCGACTCGGAGGTCGGCGTCGTATCTCGTCATCAAACGGGGAAAATCACGGCAACTTCCTGAGATAAAATATGCATTACACTTACGGGACTAACGACCTGAGCAGTTCACGTGCCTTAAACATTAATCAAACATTAATAAATCAATCAGAAGCGAATTGAAGAGACTATTTTCAAAATGATTTTCATGAAGCTCAATTTTTATTTTCTCACTACAGAATCTGTCCGTCTGTGAACAACGCTAGCGATTCAGCCGTTCAGCCGATTTTCTCCAAAACGGGTATTCCCCAATCAATCTGATTGATGTTGCTGCCTCTTAAATTTGAAACCGATATTATAATTTGGGGAGTTATTTTACATATCGTCCCTGGGACATTTTCAATTAAAAACAATGGCACGAATGTTTCTTATTAAAGTTTATTGTTGGTTAATGTGAAAGACGTTTAAGAGAATGGTGTAGGTCTCATGTTCATTGAAAGCCCTGATTTTTCGAATATTGCAAAAGTACAAAATTTTCTTCGGACATTTCCTACAACTATAATATTAAAGATACATATTTTTTCCCTTAATGAAATCTGTTCCTTAAAGATAGATTTTGAAATAAGGTAATGCACAATTTTTCCAAACTTTTGAGTAATTTTCGCGTAATTTTGCGTGAAAATACCGACGAGAAAGTACTTGCTGTTTTAGCACCACTAGTTCAGAAAGGCAAAATATTTATATTACGCCGTGCATTGAAAGAAAATATTCAAAGGTTTAACACAGGAGAAAAACTGTTTTTGACACAATATTTGGCAACATGATGGAGAAGCGTCTTAAGAATACATTAATGAGTAAATCTTGAAAACATACAGAATTGTAGCTACGATACTTTGGAAGTAAATTCTTCAGTTTTTATTTGTACAATCATTATTTCAAGATCCGGGTTTCACTTAAGTTCTTGGGTTAACTCCAAGCACCTGAGTTCTGCACTGTTACGAGCAAACCCTAGATTACAAAGGTATCGTCTATCAGACGAAACAACTCGTGACGAAAGCTTCCCCTATCCTCTTCCCCTCATTCCACGTTTCAGAAAATCTGTGTACAAATTGTTCATTGTATCATCAGTTCATGACGAAATACACTATTGCAGTGGATCTTCGGTAACTTTCTCTATATTTCAAAACTGACAATTGGAAGATCGAAGCTAAGGATTGCATTTCCTCCTACAATAAAGTCCATATGAAATATAATTTGCTATAAATAAATTTTATTGAAAATTGTAAAATTTATTGAATAAGTAAACATTTTCAAACAAAATTTTGAGTATTTTTTTAAAAAAATAGGTGATTTCCCCCTTATTTTTAAGTAATTTAATGGGTCATGTTCCTCTTATTTTTAAGTCATTTTACAGATCATTTTCAAAGAATTTTTAGGTCATCAGAATCTCAGTCCTGGTAATAATCCTTGGTAGAGGTCGCCTTTGTTATCCAGTATTATACTTAGCTTTTCGTAACGTGGCGCCTGAGGGACTTGTCTTCACGATGAAATATGGCACGGCTTTTCGCCTATTTTCAAAGTAGTATCGCTAGGTGTCTCTTAATCTACAGCACTGCTCGATACATTCGCGATCATGCGACATCGGGCGGCAAGATCGAGAACGACGCGTAAAGCCGTGCCATATTCCATCGTGAAGACAAGTCCCTTAGGCGCCACGTTACGAAAACCGAAGTATAAGTTCTTAGGTTAACTTTAAGCGCTCACGTTCTGCACTGTTAAGAGCTTTAACGAGGGATGGAGCCGTAAACTCTTTCAGCGACCTCCGTATTCGGGGAGCGCGGTCTCGCAATGCGTTGCTTCATTGTTTCACGCTCACTGACGCTAGACTCCCCCCCTCCAGAACTCCCGTTCCACTCCGCTCAAAGTCTGCACGCAAATTCTTTATTTCTTAATTAAACAATGCAAAGGCAGCTATATATTTTAATTTAATAAATCATTTTTTTAAATTAAATAATACAAGGCAATATCTGCTATTTGTCTGCTATTGCAGACAAATAGGAGATAAAATTGCGAAAATTGAAATTGTATATTTGTCTTGTTTATTTTTGGATATGTTGTATATTGTATATTTTGTATATTTTATATTGTATATTTATAATGTATATTGTATATTTTGAAATGTCATTTGCTACTGGTCTGTATATTAATATCCCCTTGCATTTCACATTTTGTAATTTAATTTGCTATCTTATTTTGTATTTTATCGGTATTTTATTTATATTTTCTTATCTTTACATTGTAGACTGATGATGACGACAAAGTCATCGAAAGCTGTATATCTCAATAAATATACTAAGTTGATGGAGATGACCTCCTTTATTTCTTCACATAATAACGTCAACAACACCACATCACAATTCCCACAATTCGAAATGTTAGTCCTTTTGGCTTGATTTTGAGTTAAATTGTGAGAATATTGTTGTGAAATGTCGTATAGTAACTCTCAAGACGATCTCATTATCTGAGCACGTTGTTAAATGGGTAAAGCGTTAGCACATCATTTTGAAGACTGGGGTTCGATTCCCTTCATTTAAAGGGAAGCATGTTTCTATAAAACGTTTTTATGAGTAGGATTATATGCGCTCATAAATACGATGAAACTAGAATTTTGAATAAAAGCTATGAAGTTTTGAAAAAAGACAGATCCTTGAAAAATACGTATTCAAATCTTCCGCTCTTCTTTCACCGAAAATAAGTTTCAGATAGCTGAAAAATTAAGTGGATACAATTTGAAGTCATAAAATATTGCGGAGTATCCGTTACAAGTAACACGAGAGAGTATGTGTTGTTGAAGCGTTGATTCGTTTAGATTATGAGATTATATAAATCTATCAGCTGGTGCAAATGCAATCCCAATATGTATGAAGCTGCAACTCACGTTACGATCGTGAGTATAACATGGAAATGGTGCTTCGTGCCTCGTTGGCCCTTAAAATACGGTTTAGTGTCTGGTCTGAGTTGCTTTTACACTTTTATCTACAGAATGAAACATTTTAAGTCTTTCTGACAGATTTTACTTTCTCGCTACCGCTTACATAGTAGAGAGGAAGTTATGTAATGCTGCGCAAAAAAAAAAAAGAAGAATTTTCGGCAGAAAACTCTATTATCTCTATTACAGAGCCCTGGTAACGAAAAAGTGGATAAATACGGTTGATAAATTTATAAAAAATCCTGGTGTACCTGTAAGTCATATTTTGTGGGTTCTTGATACCGAAAAATCGAGTGACGGTAAAACGTCTGTCCGTCCATCCTTTCGTCTTTCCATCCATTTGTGAACAACGCTAGCGGCTAAACCGCTCAGCCGATTGTCTATAAAATTGATATTCCCAAGGCGATCTGGTTGTTCTCGCGGCCTCTTGAATTTGAAACCCATATTTTAATTTTGAGGGGTTACTTTACATGAAAACCCTGGCACATTTTCTAAATTTTTGAAAAAATGGTTCCATCGTTTTTGATTAAATATTGTTGTTGGATAGAGAATGGCGCAGGTCTCATTTTCGTTGAAAAATCTGATTTTTCGAAAATTGATAAAATTCAAATTTTTTCGGCTGTTCTTTCAACTACAGTTATGAAGAAAGATATTTTTCCCTTGATGAAATCT
The DNA here is from genome assembly GCA_011170035.1 of Teleogryllus occipitalis. Classification (NCBI taxonomy): domain Eukaryota; kingdom Metazoa; phylum Arthropoda; class Insecta; order Orthoptera; family Gryllidae; genus Teleogryllus; species Teleogryllus occipitalis. Next base: position 71,344 of record BLKR01004969.1, read on the forward strand.
GCTCCTTAATGATATATTTTGAAATAAAGTCATGTACAATTTTTCGCCAATTTGAGTATTTTTCGCGTAATATTGAGAGAAAATAGGGCAAGAAAGTGGTGCTGTTCGAGCACCACTAGTTTACCTTCTCTCTATTATTGTACTTACGTTTAAACCAGAAAGTATTGCCATAATGTGGCGATTCTTCGACAGAGAAACTTATCTTGCAAGGCCCTCGTATTGAAGAAGTGGATAAATCTTGTTCCTATGTCTGCAATAAATTACTTCCTCTAAAACATTGGGCTTACGCAATCCACGTTTGAACCAAAAAATTGATTATCGGCATCTGTGTGTCGCTCTGACTATGGTCAATGCTAGCCCCAAAACCGTTCAGATATTTTTTTCTAAAATTGATATTCCAACATCGATCTACCGACCTCAAGGTTCTGCACGTTTGAAAGGGATATTTTGATTTTTGCGGGTTCTTTAAATGAAACCTAAACAATATATTCAAATAAAAAAAGCTTTAAATTTTTTGATTGAATTTTTCCTACGAAAGAGGAAGGACGCTTAAAGTGGCATATTTTCATTTTTATTGAACTCTCTGAATTTTCGAAAATGTCAAATATTTAAAAAATTGTTTGCATCTTCCTACAACTTCAGTATTGAAGATAGATACGTGTTTCTCTGTGATATCTCTTATTAAAAAAACAGATCTTTAAAACAGGTTATGCAAACTTTTTCGAAAATATGTTTAGTTTTCGCCTATTTTGCGTTGACAAATAAGCAATTTTTAAATAATTATTTCCCCAAATACTGCTCTTTATTTTTTCTGTACATTCTTTCTTCGGTTAGAGAAATAACACTCGAAAAGTGAATAGGTTCCACATTCGGTGAACTCTGTATTTTTAAAAATTGCAAGAAATTAACATTTCAAAAGTAGAATAATCATGATGAAGACTTTTCCTTATTCAAATCTGTTCTAAAAAGTGGGGTCTTTAAATAAGTGTACACACAATTTTGTCTCAAAATAAGTTATCTTCGCGTAATTTTTGTTTGAAATAAATGCAATTTATATTTTTTCTCAAGAAACGCCTTCAATTTTTCTTTAATTTTTTCTTTTCAGATAGAGAAAAGAACGCTTAAAAGTGGTGCATGTCTCATTTTTGTTTAACTCTCTGAATTTTCAAAAATTGCAAAATTGGAAATAAGGCGAGAGAATATGCTCTGTTGGAGCTCAACTAGTTAGCAAATAATGGGCAGTATTACAAGGTCTACCGATGCATAGTACAGGAATTAAGAGGGCTGTAAATTGTAGTTAAGGGGTTGATCTTTCGAAGTGAAGTTCCTGTATGAAGCAACATTCGTGGTAGATATATACAAAAACGATATCATTATTAGAATTTTATAGTAAGATAAAACCTGTTCTATATTGCAGAACCACTAGTTGATCTCTGCAATATAACTATTCCTTCTCTTTAGTTTCTTGTCTTTAGGTATTCTTCTTAACAATATAACCATCTCGTAAAAAATGGTGTTGAAATGAAGAAATTGAATATCTGAATTTTAGGTTAAAAGATGAAAAGTTATGGAAAACGTTTTCAACTCGTTACTTGTGAATGAGAATGGCAACCCTGAGCAATGAGTTAAGTAGATTGATTGATTGATTTTTTTCGTGTTTCCGGGCGCGTCAACTGCAATGGTCATTAGTCCCGTTAGTGTAGTGCATGTTTTTTTCTCGGGAGATGGCGGTGATCTTCCCCCGCTGGATGGCGAGATCGGGCACCGACCTACCGCCGGCTAGTGGGGTTTCCCCCTAACCACGACTCTCCCACCAGCGGGGCACCGCCCCAGCCGGGACAAGCTCGAAGCTCCCGACCGGTCTCCCGGGATATGTGGTAGTGTAGTGCATGTAAGTGTAAGTGTGTGTGTGTAAGGGGAGAGGATAGGACAGGAAGAGGAAGGACAGATCGCGCGCGGTCCGTGGCCCGTTTGATAGGGCACTGCTCCGGCATTCGCCTGGTGTTGATCGGAGAAACCACGGAAAACTACCGATCAGAGCAGCCGGCCGCTAGAATTCTCCTCCAGACAGCGACTGAATTCGACCTAGCTGAAAAGCTAGTGTCGAAAATCCTGCCGCCGTCAGGACTCGAACCTAGGATCTTCCGGTCAGAGGCGCTGCAGTGACATCAGTTAATGCACTGAGCTACCTCTCCCGGTGAGTTAAGTAGACATAACGTCCTTTCCTTTCATGAAAGGCGACTTCACTCCAAAAAGAAATGGTTGAAACTCTTAATCATGCTCTGTCTGACGTGTAAATCTTTGTTCTATGGAAATATATGACAAATATCTACAGAACAGTGAATTTCATGCGCACGATTTCTTGAGCCCCGAATTACCTACCCCCACTCATTCACTAATATAAGTTGAAATCAGAAGAGATGATAGCAACGAGCTTTGTTGACAAAACCTGATAATCAGTAATGTTCGCTCCCGTGTAATAGAATCTATTTTGTATGAAAAAATGAGCTACAAATTTAATGTAATATTCCTGTCGACCAAATAATCAAACACACTACTCCAATCACATTCAGCGAAGTGAGGGCTCAAGGAAATTGTACGCGGATAATACGTAACTCATTTCTCAGATACTTTTACTTATTCCATTTTCCAGAATTCTTCAGATTAATTCGCTTGAAGAATCACATCGAAGGATATCGATTAAAGAAATGTTTTGTTAGTCTAAGGGAACAAATTTTCATCCCAGTGTTTTATGGAACAGCTCATTCTTTTGTGATACATAACAGAAATACGGCGATTTTCAACGGTTTGTTTACTCTAATTAAACCTCAAACTATGTCAGCTTTTTTGAGGTTATGAATCACATGTAGTGAATGTAGGGATCAGAAAGAGATAATTTCAGATTCCTGTGTATCTCTTGTGTTTCTTGAACGCCTCAAAAAGCAGAACAAATTGCAGTACAGTTTTGTTGTCTAGAGTATTATGCTCTTTTAGCTGCAACCAACATCTTTGTATTCAGAGCGTGGACGGTTAAGTGTTCAGAGAGCTCTGAAGAGTCAAGATACAAGTGGAATTCACCAGACAGAACTTCACTCAACAGACAGAAAGAAATACTACATTTGTATTACATCATCACATCACAATTGGTTATTACTATTTCGACAGTGCACAAACTTGTGGCAGTCGATTTCAATTTTGGTAAAATAACATTCACAAGCGTAATATAAAACAATTACACATTCAATTTCCCTCTCCATCATTGAACTTAAGTGAAGATGAGAAAAATTAAATTATACATAAAATTACACATTCGAAATAACATTATTATAAAACTCCAATTTCTTTTGTACCATTCGGCTAACGACTAATGATTGAAAAGCGGTACTCGTTTAATTAAGATGTCCCTATCAAACTTATTTTATTAATAACTATTCCATAGACTTGACGAAAATAACTACTTAGTCATAGATTTTCAATGAACTGTTATCCCGTTCTCTTATGCTCCATTATTTGCTCTGAGGTTCCTAAATATTCCGGCAAGAATACGAGTCGTCAGGAGTCAGATTAAGGGAACAGGGATATAGCATCAGGGGAAATGAAAACTCCTTGTCATAGCGGATAGCCTATGGCGTCATCAGAGTGAATGGGAGATCACAATAGATTGTTTTCACATGCGTTTCCCTGGCGCTCCCACGCATATCACAGCGGCTTTGAAAAACTGGTTTCGCTGGAGAGGGGAAAAAGGAAAAATTTGTTCCCCCATACTCATCAAATGCATCCACTTTTTACTTTCTCGCTGAAGAGTAGAGAGAAAGTTATGTAATGCTGCGCGCAAAAATGGCGAACTTTCGGAAGAAGAACTTTTATTACTGGGCCCTGGAAACGAAAAAGTGGATAAATCCAGTTTCTAAATTTAGAAAAGCAATCCTATAACTCGTGGTGTTGCCGGAATCCATCTTTTGTGGGTCTTTGATACCGAAAAGTCGCATGACGACAAAATGTCTTTCCGTTCGTCCGTCCGTCTGTCTGTTTGCACGCCTCTGAATAACGCTAGCGGCTAAACCGTTCAGATGATTTTCTCCAAATTTGATGATTTTCCAATTTTCTTCCAATCGATCTTCCTGCTGTCACGGCCTCTTGAATATGAAACCGATATGTTAATTTTGAAAACAAACTTCACAGCAGTGCATAGAAGCTAAAGAAAAAAGATGGAGAAGTGAACTTTGGAAACAGATTTTATTTGTTATTATTTTATTAGTTATTATTTTATTAGTCATTATTTTATTAGTTGTTATTTTATTAGTCATTATTTCATTAGTCATTATTCTATTGGTCATTATTCTATTAGTTAATTAGTCGATTAGTTATTTACTCTAATAGTTATTACTATATTAGTTATTATTGTTATTAGACAAGACAAGAGACACAAGAGAAACTCATTGACACCCTAGTGATTGTGTGATATGTTATTGATCCACAACGCCAAATTTACATGCATCTACTTCCTATTATTTTTTAGACCAAACGTCTTTGGATTTTTAAACATTTTAGTATGCGCAAGCAGTGAGCGCGACACGAAATGTGAATTGGTCATTGTCATAATAGTGATAAGCGGAAAAATTGCACATCCTTTCGTAAGTTCTTGGCCCACGCCTTGTGAAGCGACGTTCATCTTTCGATTACTGACCTGTAGGTTATCTTGTTTCCGGTGAGTCTGCGAAACTGCATCCCAGGTACGCGTCGCGTCTTACACGCCAAACTTTTGTAATTTACGTCTACAGTTGTTTTGAAGAATGGTAAAATATTTACTGAGTGAATTTGAACACTTACTTATGTTTTTGTTTTGTATTATATTATTATTGTTTATTGCTATTTTGAATAAGTTATTAGTTTTGTATTATATTATTAATATTTTCGAAACAAGATTTCTTGAATAAAAGTAATGTTACACCATCTTTTATTTTCGTAGATTAAGTACTATTTAGAAGGTCATTGTCATGTTTATTGATAATTTTCGAAGGTCTTACGAAACTTAGGATGAAAATATTAATAAATATTACCCACATATTAAAATATTCACAAATTCTTAAAATTCAATGAAACTTCTTTGCATTACCCCTACGTGAAGATAATTTTTTAATAATATCGAAATAAAATAGCTATTTGCATTTAACGTTCCGTTTCCCAGACATAACTTTTGGTATCTCATTCTAGAAAAAATCAATTATACCCCGCTCCACTCTTGTATCTTTCTACTAACATCTATTTGTGACCGCAGTGTTCTTTTGATACGTTCGAAGAAGTTTTTAACTTTAGTATTGGTTTCGAAAAAAATATAGCATGTAAAATACGTTTGTATATTATTGTAATATATCCTCTAGGTGCACTTTGCACCGTAACCTCTATCGCTCAAAATGAAACACGTCCGATGGGAGTTCTATGGTCGATATCTCAAAGCGTTACAAGAACGGCTTCCAGCCACGCTAGTAACTGTGACTCGAGTATGCGGGACTCGAATATCGTGTACTCGGGTACGGGACGTTCGATCGAGTAGGAGCAAGTAATATCGCGAAGATACAATGCTCTATTTCGAACCTGTGAACTTGACCATAACAGTTTCATACGTTAACAATTATACCACCGAAGTGAGAATTAGTAGAGACTATTATTGAATCCATGAATTGATGTGCCATGACCCTTTTTTAATCAACCACATGCACCATATCAATAATAAATGTTGAGGGTTGAACTAAAATTCCGCAGAGGAACACACTTATTTGATCCCCAAAAATCATACGTTCCAGAAGCCCATGCTTAGGGCTTTTGTTTTAATATTGTTGAATTTATTAATATCAGCGACATAACTTTACCTAATTTAATCTACCACGTGTACTTTGTTAACTTTCATAAAGGAAAAAAAATTGTCGTGACTAAAATTCAGCCGAGTTACCCCCTTCTTTTGATGTCCTTCCGAATTTTACATGCCAGAAATACCCTTGCCAGGGATGCCCGGAATGTAAAATGTAAAATCAATGCAACGCGTCCGTGAAATATTCCAGAAGTTATCACATCTAACCGATGCTTTTCACGTGTTTAAATGAAAAAAAATCTTTGCATTAAGCTTTTGCATGATTTTATTAATTTTGGTGAAATGACATTCATTTCATGATATAAAAATTTAATTGTTGATTTCTAAGAAAAGTTTAATAAAATTTAATTAAATGTTTTATAAAATGTGTATAAAGAAATTATTAACGAAATGTAACATTAGCATTAATGTTAAAACATTAAAATACTTTTTGCGATACCTGAAGATAGGTAAAAAACCACGAATCGTGGTAATATACAAAATATTTAAAAAATGTTATAGGAATAATTTAACAATAAAAATGTATGTATTTTAAATGTGAGGTGAATATATTATTTTATTTTATTGGGATGGGAATTGTTGAAAATAAAAATGTGAATTTTTGAAAATAAAAATGACCATCGAAAAATGAAAGAATGGACAGAAGTAATTGTGAGTAATTCAGTTTGACATTCATTTCACATTCAGTTTGACGTATTTATTGTTTAACTTTTATTTACAAGAACATAGAGGACGCTTCTCGGTAAAGTATAACCACCGACGCGAAACCACACAGAATCACACAGTGTATCTGCAATTAAAGCGACGCGCGACCGACAAGTTTCAGTTTGTTGATTGATTAATTAGTTTTTCCGGGCGCGTCAACCGCAAAAGTCATTAGCCCCGTAAGAGTAGTGCATGTTTTATCGCCGGAGATGTCGGGTGATCTTCCCCCGCTTGAAGGCGATATCCGGCGCCGACCTACCCGTCACCTTGCGGGTGGTCCCAACCAGGTATCTTCCACCACCGGGGCACCGCCCCAGCCGGAACAAGGTACCGGGACCGGTAGCTCAGTGCATCAACTGATGTTACTGCAGCGCCTCTGACCGGGAGGTCCTAGGTTCATGTCCTGACGGCGGCAGGATTTTCGACACTAGCTTTTCAGCTAGGTCGAATTCAGTCTCTGTCTGGAGGAGAATTCTAGCGACCGGCTGCTCTGATCGGTAGTTTTCCGTGGTTTCTCCGATCAACACCAGGCGAATGCCGGAGCAGTACCTTGCCAAACGGGCCACAGACCGCGGGCGATCTGTCCTTCCTCTTCCTTGTCCTATCCTCTCCCCTTACACACACACTTACACTAACATACACCACACTAGCACATATTCCGGGAGACCGGTCGGGAGCTTAGAGCTTGTCCCGGCTGGGGCGGTGTCCCGCTGGTGGGAGAGTCCTGGTTAGGGGGAAACCCCACTAGCCGACGGTAGGTCGGCGCCGGATCTCGCCATCCAGCGGAGGAAGATCACCGCCATCTCCCGAAAAAACATGCACTACACTAACGGGACTAATGACCACAGTAGTTGACGCGCCCGGAAACACGAAAAAATCAATCAATCAACGGAACAAGGTCTCAGCTCCCGACTGGTCTCCCGACGTGATAGTGTAGTGCATGCGAATGTGCGTGAGTATGTGAAGGGTGAGGATAAGACAAGGAAAGGGAAGGAAAGAACGCGCACGGTCCATGGATCGTTTGTTAGGGTATGGATCCAGCATTCGTCTGGAATTGAGCGTAGAAACCACGGAAAATACCAATGAGAGCATCCGGCTGCCAGGACCTCCCGGTCAGAGGCACCGCAGTGACATCAATTGATGCCCTGAGCCATGTAAGGCGGTAATTTTCAGCTTGTTCACAGCTTACAAAGAAATCTATTATTGAAAATAATGTCGCACGATTATGTAGAAAAGAACACTCATTCAAATTATTCAAATTATCGTTTCCATGTTGTCGCGGCAGGAAGTAATAAGAGCCAATATTTATTGCTTATTTATCTTTGAAAATAGATTTTATTACGTTTTTGTTGTTTTTTTTCTCTCTTTCAAAATTCAAAATTTATTGCTTATTTACCCTTGAAAATAGATTTTTTTTACATGGGAATTTTTTTTCTCCCTTTCAAAATTCAAAATTTATTGCTTGTTTATCCTTGAAAATAGATTTTATTGCATGGGAGTTTTTTTCTCCCTTTCAAAAATTCAAAATTTAAGTAGTATATGACTTAGTGTAGGGATCACAGAATTTTGAAAATGTGCACACAATTCACTTTTTCCCATAGCACGTTATACGCAATTTTTAACTGATTTTTTTGACGTAAAATAAAAAAATAAAATAAAAAAAAATTAAAAAAACACTCAAAGGGTAAGAAGTCATATCTCAGACAGAGAGAAGATCGCGTCTTTGAATTATTTTTAAAATGTTATATTTTTAAAAAGAATGTACTCCCGGATTAAAGCTCTTGCCTTAATATTGGTGAATGAACTTCATCTGCTTTAATCTACCACGTGCACCTTGTTAACTGTAACAGATCGTTGAATTTGTGGTGTTACAGAATATCTGGTACTAGTTAATTGTCTAGTTTCTTTGGTCCAGGCTAGATTTTTGGTTTTTAGAAAATCTATATCTTTAAAATTGTAGGAAGACGCCGAAAAAAATCAAAATTTTTCAGTTTCCTAAATTTAAGAGTTAACAGTGAAATACGACCTATGCCATGTTTCTAAGTGTTTTTATTCTATTCGTACAAGTTTTAAAGGAAAAGTTTGAAGCGATTTTTGAGCAAATTTTGAAAATGTCGCAGAGACTTCGTGTAAAGTATCCCAAAATGTAAAGATTTTTTCAAAATTACAGAGCTTTGAGTTGAGCTTGATCGGCTGGGGAATACATTTCGCAAAAAAATAAAAAAAAATAAAAAAGAACACTACGAACAGACGCTAGTTGTGTTCACAGGTGGACAGATGAGCGGACGTTTTACCATAAACAAATTGTTCTGTATCAAGCCTCCGCATATCGTAGATTTTGACTACATGAGTTAGAGCAAATAATTTACAATATATAAACAAAAATTATTCCCATTTTCTAAACGAAGATCGCACAATGCAAGATTTTGTGTCGAAAAATCGCCGATTTTTGTCAGCAGCTTACGTAATTTTCTCTATACCACGTAGTACTGTATAATACTCCTTATATACGTACGTTTACGAGAAAATAGATTCTACGTATATTACCCTGTATATACGTACGTATACGAGAAAGTAAATTCTACATATGTTACTCCGGATATACATATGTATGCGAGGAAGTTTATTCTAGGTATATTCGTAAATTCGAGGTATATTACTTCGAATATACGTACGTATACGCAAAAGTAAATTCTACGTATGTTACTTCGTATATACGTACGCATACCAGAAAGTAAATTCTATTTATATTACTCTCTTACATTACTCAGCGTATATTACGTGTACGTAAGTATCCGAGAAAATAAAAATAATTATGGCAAACGTAAATTCCGCCGAATTTGACACCTCCTTTGATGTAAACTGTACGTTTCCAGGGCTCCCGTCTCACGGCGCGCAAGAGCGATGGACGCACCTGGCGTCTTGGCCACGCGTGGCGGAGTGCGGTCGGGAGCGGTCGCGCTGCGCGGGGGCGGAACAAAGCGATCGCCCCCCCCGCCCCCCTGCCCCTTCCTCCGGCCGCAGGCCTTTGCCTCGCCGCGGTATAAGAACGCGGAGGACACGCTCGCTGCCCGACTGTCCTCTGTCGCCGCCGCCGGCCCCCACCGCATTCGCAGGTAAGCCAGCGCGCGACGCACGCATCTTGAGCTGCGTATGTGTGTGTTTAGTCGTGCTGCCTGTACAGAGATTGTACTCCTCAGCATGTGTGTGATTTGAACATGGTGCGAAAACAATCTTTCTTATCTCTCCATCCCCCAGATGATCTGGTGATAGGAGAGAATGGCGTATGGGAAGCGTGAATGGATGGGTGATGTTTTGGACATGAGAAGACGGGTTAATTTGTTAGGTCTAGGATTTAGACAGGTTATTTTGTTAAAGAGAGGGTATTGTGGGAGCAGGTAGGTTTCTTAATTAAGGTGTAGGAGGGGATCACAGGTTATTTTAATGCCATCTTGAGCTGTTTGGAGTCACTTCCTTCGATACTAAACCGCAGTGTATGTATTTATACAGTAGAGCAGCTCAGCTTGTTTTTACTTCCACGCTACGGAGTAGAGAGAAAGTTACGTTGTGCTGGGCGAAAAGACGACGAATTTTCGGCAGAAAAACTCGTATTACAGTGTGATAAGCCACGTACCTGGGTTTAGTTTTAATGATATAAGCGGCATCCAGCGTTAGTAGTATCAGCATTGTGTCAAACTCGGAAGTCAAAGAATATGTATTATTAAGACAACCAAACAACGAAGTTTAATATTCCATGCTTGGTGTCATAACGCTGTGTAGATGGACACGACCCCGAACACATTATATGGAAAAAAGTGTAGAGAGGGCTTTGATAGCTATGATCTTGTGAAACGACGCATGGGATCATTCACTAGAAAAATATTGAACTGAACGCACCTAAGCGGTTGGTGAGGTGCGAACGGATTTCAGCGTAGGCTGGATATTATGTAAATGATAGCGAGGCGGGAATTTATGATTACTTTCAGGTTTGAGAGCTTGTTATTGTTTAAGTAGTATTAAACTGTAATTGGAATTTTTATTAATGTAGTAGTTGTAGTTTCGGAAAAATAGACTTCCGTGGTTCGAGGGGATGTACGTTAGGGTAGCTCCGTAGATGGGGAATTTTCAATAAGTAACTGAATATAGTCAGTCGCGAGTAGGTGTTTCATATGAAACACACATAGAGAAAGTCGTGACCCGTAAAACCCGTGCGGTGTTTTAATGTTCTATGTCGAAAAGTAATTCTCATGAGATAGAAAGAAATTGTAACGTACATGTAGGAATAAATGTTAAATTTTTATTGTTGAAAAAGGCTGATAATTAGTGGTAGTTGCCATTAATCTAATAATTGGTTTAAATCAATAGAACTTTCAAGAATCGTGATTCTGTGTAGTATTACACGTCCACTTGCAACAGGTAAGGAGTAACATGTTGTACGTCGAACCCGTGATTAAATGGACACTAAATTTAATAATTAAGTGTTGAAAACTTCACAACAGGGACCTGGTTACGAAAAGGTGGATTAATCAAGTTGATTAATTTTGAAGAAAAAACACTCCTTTAATACGTAGTGTAGCCAGAATCCTTGTTTTGTGGGGCCTTGTTACCGAAAAATCGATTGACGGCAAAACGTGTCTCCCCGTGCGTCCTTCTGCGTGTCTGTCTGTGAACAACGCTAGTTTAGAGAATTCTAGCGGCCAGTTTCTCTGATCGGTAGTTTTCCGTGGTTTCTCTGATCGGTAGTTCCCTGATCAACAACATCCGAATGTCGGAGCAGTACCGTAACAAACCGCGCGCGATCTTTCCTTCCTCTTCCTTGTTCTATCCTCACCCCTTACGCACACACTTACACTAACACGCACTACACTACCACATATTCCGGGAGACCGGTCGGGGATTTAGAACGTGTCCCGGCTAGGGCGGTGCCCAGCTGGTAGGAAATACCTCGGTAGGGAAAACCCCAGTAGTCGACGGTAAGATGGCACTGGATCTCACCATTCAGTGGGCGAAAATCCGGCCGCCACCTCCCGATGAAAACCTTGCACTACACTTACGGGACCAATGACCTCAGTAGTTGACGCGCCCGAAATCACTAACAATCATTCAATCAGTACGGAGTTGCTCTGCTGTAGAAATGCTGCTCTGCTGTACAAAAAAAGACTGTGGCTAAACTGTGTTACTGTGTATTTAGGTCAATGTGCTTTATATCCTGTGTTCATCAACAAACATCTGAAAGAGTAGAATGGCTGAACTATGTATAATCTATCAACCAATTAAATTGTTTAAGTAAAATTAATGACTATTAAATTGATAATAATTGATGATTAATATTGATTATACTATATAATTGATGATTAATTTAATTGATGATAATTAAATAATACGAAGTGGTGCGACACAAGACCATTTTGGCGAATGCGCAATCCCACGAACAAAATAAAATCACGTGTGTCATACACTATTTTTTAGACAGCCTTACTGCCTTTGCTGTTAATTTAACTCAAGTATACAAATTAATTAATGATCCAGTAAGTTTAGTAGTACACCCAAAGGAATATTTACATAATGGATGAGTATATTACATTATTTTTATACGAAGCAAACAATTTTTTGTTCTTACACATCACCATCTGAAATCGTCGTTGTAACCACTATCCCGATACGGCAGTAAATATATTTTTTAATTTAAATTCTGTATTACTTGAATATTTTTAGGGGGAGTTCGAACTAAAGAGCTCATCCCTCCCCGTTGTTGGATCCGCCGTTGAGTTTGTTGATTGTTCCTTCGTTATCAAACATTGCACGATGCACCGGGCATTCACTCCTATTCCTTTGACAACATAAAAGTAATCTCAAACAACTGTTGAACGTCGTGTTGCAGAATTAGCCTGGAAGAAAATATTTTCTATATATCGTATTAATGAGATTATGTTTGAATTAATTTGCCACTTAGCGTCAGATTAATACGTCTTTTCAGTACTCCCAGGTCTGGGACTTTTTTATTTAATATCCACATCTCGGGTTAATTGAGACATAAGGTGAGCATGACGTATTCTCTTCACCGTATCTAGCATACTTGGCTTGCCTGGGCCTTTGGTAGTTTTTTGCAGCAAATTTTTGGCGGTTTATGAAAAATCAATTCGGGGCAAGTGAAGGATCAGTGTGGAGAATTAACTTTTTTAACTATGGCCCAGCAATTGAAAAAAACTGAAAAAAATCACATCAGATATTTTGAGAGTAAGTTTTGAGATTTTTTTGTGCCTGGGCAAGTATTCTAAGACACAGTAAATAGTTCTTGAATCTTGTTTCCCTTCATTTCCCAACATGCTTCTTATTTATCATTCACCTGTGCCCGAATTGATTGCCCATAAACTGTCAAAACCTTTCCTTAGAATATAATATACTTATGCAAAGGGTTATAAAGCTTTAAAAACGTGATAATTTGTAACTACATTCCATGGTCAAAATATTAATGGTTGATATAACAATGATTACAAATGTATAATAAACACTAAAATGTTCCTATTTTACACACACTCGCACCTACGTCGTATTTATTCTGTTATAAACAAGACAATATTCTTAACGAAAAGAAACCTTTCTGTACAATTGAATGAATTATTGTGGATGAAACAAAAATACATTTTAAACTAGTGGTGATAAACAGCACGAAATTTGTCGCCCGTATATTCATGTAAAATTACGCGAAAAGTAATCAAATTTTCGAAAAATGGTAAGTGACTGTACTTCCAAATCTATTTATAAGGAACAGATTTCACAGAGAAAAAAGCTGTATCTTCATAATTATAGTTGTAGGAAGCCACTGAAAAAAAAAATTGTACGTTTGCAATTTTCGAACAATAAGAGTTTTCAACGAACATGTAACCTGCACTATTCTCTTAAACATCCTTTTCTTTCTTTTTCAACAATACAACAATTTCAACAACAAAATTTAATAAAAAATCCATAGAACCATTTTTTTGAAAATTTGGAAAATATCCCAGGGTCTTCATGTAAAGTAACCCCAATATTAAAATATCGATTTCAAATTCAAGAAGCTGCGACATCAGCCAGATCGATTGGAGAATATCAATTTTGGAGAAAATCGGCTGAACGGTTTCGACGCTAGCGTTGTTCATAGACGAACAGACAGACAGATGGAGAGACCGTCAGACGTTTTGCCGAGAAATAAAAATTGCTCGATGGCAAGTGATTGTACGCATGGGCGTGGCAGCTGTTCGTGTGTTGCAGAAGGCCAGGGATGGCGCGCCCGTTGCTCCGCCGCCTGCGTCTGCAGCTGCTGTGCGCCGCCGCCGTCGCGGCCGCGGCGCTGGCCCAGGACGCCCCCGACGCCAGCACCGCCCACGCCCACCACGCCTCAGGTAGACGGCGCTCGCCCGCGCTCGCCACGCTCGCCCGCGCTCGCTCGCGCTCGCCCGCGCTCGCCCACGCTCGCCCACGCTCGCCCACGCTCGCCCACGCTCGCCCACGCTCGCCCGCACTCGCCCACGCTCGCCCGCGCTCGCCCACGCTCGCCCGCGCTCGCCCACGCTCGCCCACGCTCGCCCACGCTCGCCCACGCTCGCCCACGCTCGCCCACGCTCGCCCACGCTCGCCCACGCTCGCCCACGCTCGCCCACGCTCGCCCACGCTCGCCCACGCTCGCCCGCGCTCGGCATCGAGGGCCAGGCTTTCATGGAATCATCAGATGACCGTGTGCGATCTTTCCTTCCGCTTCTTTGTCATAACCTCACCTTTTACACACACACTTACACTAACGTGCACTACACTGCCACACATGAAGGCAGATCTGTCGGGGGCTTAGAACTTGTATTAAGACCGGTTAGGCACCAACTGTTGTCAATGGAGTGCTTCTCACCGGAAGGTCCTAGGTTCGAGTCCCATCCGCGGTAGGATTTTCGACTCTAGCTTTTCAGCTAGTTCGAATTCAGTCGCTGTTTGGAGGAGAATTCTTGAGGCAGGCTACTCTGAGCGGTAGTTGTCCGTGGTTTCTCCGATCAACACCAGGCTAATGCCGGAGTAGTACCCTAACGAATGGGCCTATGACCGTGTGCGATCTTTCCTTCCTCTTCTTTGTCATATCCTCACCTTTTACACACTCACACTTACACTAACGTGTACTACACTGCCACACATGAAGGAAGATCTGTCGGGGGCTTAGAAATTGTCCCGGTTGGAGCGGTGCACCGCTGGTGGGATATGCCTCTTGTGGAAAACCCCACTAGCTGACGGTAGGTCGGCGCCGGGTCTCGCAAAACAATGAAAACCTTAAAAAATTAACACAAAAATGCACTCAAGTTACACGAATCGACGGTCTATTTTTCTGAATTAATTTTTCTTTGTGAACAAATATATTCAATTCTTTTGTAAATAATAAACTATTTAATGGTTTCTGGAGTGTTTAAATGCAATGCAAATTTTTGCGTAAAAATAATTTCTTCAAATGAATTTTGAGTGCTTATGGTGGCTCAGCCATTCGGAGTATCCAAGTAAATGATAAGACATAATATGCTTAAAATTGTCTTAAGAGCTCATTTTCCAAGTTTCGACGTTTCCTCCCCGGACATCCTGTCTTACCCATCCCAAGGCCTTTCGTTGGCCGCCTGGTGATGTGAGGCTGGTTGGTTGTTATTGATGCCGGGCACGTGAACAGTTTTGTTCATTAGTTCCGTAAGTGTAGTGCATGTTTTGCCTCGGAAGATGGTAGTGATTTTTCCCGTTGGATGGCGAGATCCGGTGCCGACCCACCGTCGACCAGTGATGTTTCCCCCTAACCAGGACTCTCCCACCAACGGGGCACCGCCCCAGCCGGGACAGGCTCTAAGCTCCCGACCGGTCTCCCTGAATATGTGGTAGTGGAGTGCATGTTAGTGTAAGTGTGTGTGTGTAAGGAGGCGAGAGGATAGGACAAGGGAGAGGAAGGAAAAATCGCGCGCGGACCGTGGCCCGTTTGGTAGGGTACAGCTCCGGCATTCGCCTGGTGGTGATCGGAGAAACCATGGAAAACTATCGATCAGAAAAGCCGGCCGCTAGAATTCTCCTCCAGACAGCGTCTGAATTCCCCCTGGCAAGCTAGTGTCTAGTCGAAAATCCTGCGCCAGTCAGGACTCGAACCTACGACCTCCCGGTGAGAAGCGCTGCAGTGACACCAATTGATGCACTGAGCTACCGCTCCCGGTGTGATGTGAGGCCAAGTCAGTGGGATGCCTGCGCAGGGTGGCTGCCTCCGTCGCCGCCCCCGCCGCCGCTGCCGCCGCCACCGCCGCCGGGCCCGGGGGAGGACGGGGTGGCGGGGGCGGCACTGCAGGACCGTCAACCCGGCGGCCCCGCCCCCGCCGCCAAGGACAGCGCCGCCGCCGCCGCCGCCGCAGCCAGCAGCTCCCTCGTGCCGTTTGCATACACCCACGGTAAGCGCACTCCACCGGATCAATCAATCAATGTTGCCTTATTTTACGTGGTGAGGCTAGGCCATGAGGTTTGCAATTTTGCTTTGATTGATTGATTGATTTTTTCGTGTTTCCGGGCGCGTCAACTGCTTAGGTCATTAGTCCCGTGAGTGTAGTGCATGTTTTTTTTCTCGGGAGATGGGAGTGATCTTCCCCCGCTGGATGGCGAGATCCGGCGCCGACCTACCGTCGGCTAGTGGGGTTTCCCCCTAACCAGGACTCTCCCACCAACGGGGCACCGCCCCAGTCGAGACAAGCTCTAAGCTCCCGACCGGTCTCCCGGAATATGTGGTAGTGTAGTGCATGTTAGTGTAAGTGTGTGTGTGTAAGGGGAGAGGATAGGACAAGGAAGAGGAAGGACAGATCGCGCGCGGTCCGTGGCCCGTTTGGTAGGGTACTGCTCCGGCATTCACCTGGTGTTGATCGGAGAAACCACGGAAAACTACCGATCAGACCAGCCGGCCGCTAGAATTCTCCTCCAGAAAGCGACTGAATTCGACCTAGCTAGTGTCGAAAATTCTGCCGCCGTCAGGACTCGAACCTAGGACCTCCCGGTTAGAGTGCTCTTTCGCCTGACCAAGCAAATTTCGAACCGCTCCTTACACCATCTAGCAGAGAAAGGAGGTATTGTTCGGGCAATGAAACAGGCAATTAGAAATTAACTCAGAGGCTTATTTGAGGCTTGAGGACTTTTCACATGCAGTCAATCTACTACATGAGACAGCCGAATTTACTTCTCCGAAGGAAGGCGTACGAAATATTTTTTTCGCTCTTTAAAGTCCGTGGCTTCGATCGCGAACTTGCTTGTAACAGCCTGTTACGCTAACCGCTATACCACCAAAACTCCCGAGGACAATGGTAGTAGCAGCGAGCGTTTGTACGTAACAAATCGTAAACATTACGTGCGTAACAACATTTGATGCCATGCTACTAATTGAGCGTCAATGAAGATTAAGATGTCTGCTGAGGGTGAATAACTGTATGAAGTGGATAATGTTTTGCATAGTCAAGAGCACATTGTTTACAAAAAAGTTTTAATGACGTTGAATTAGTTTCTCTTTAATTGTTTTTTACAAAATTCTAATAATAAACTACAATAATCTTTCGTGTTCATCGTTAATTGTTAGAATGTTTAGGGCTCTTTAAAAATTATTTCTGTATCTCCGCCACGTAATTATATCTCAAAAAAATATTCTCCGTCATATTATGCATTACAGAAATTTTATGGCCAGACAAATTACGCTCAATATTTTGTCACCATTTCACAACACTGAAGATTAGAAACTGAGTGAGCTATTGAGTTGAAAAAACACCTCATATTACTATGTACAAATATAAGTATCAAAATTACGCGTACTGTATATTATAGAAGAAGAGTTAAAAGGTCAATACAGAAAAGAATCCAAAAAGTCATACGTATAAGATTGTCACCAATAATATCAATAAATTAATACTAGGACACTCTGCATTTTTAGCCAATCATTGTACTACAGTTAGCAAAAAAGAAAAGTTTTATTCTTTAAACAATTGGTACAGGGTGTTTCGCGTAATATTTACACATATCCTTACTCCAATTTGAAAAAAAAAACTAATTTATTACAACTTTTAATCTATATTTATATTTTATTTACGCTACATTTATATTATATTTTACATTATATTGATTACAAATTATTTACATACTTACAGACGTAAATATACATATTTTTATCAAAACGTGAACTTAATTGTCAAAATGGAAAACTATGCCCGACTGTTAAACTAGGACAAAAAAACACAATATTTTTCAAAGAGTTCGATACCCCGCGCCTCCAGAGAAACTTGATTTTTAAATGAATAAAAGAAGATAATGTCTATTAAAAGAGGAGAAACTCGGTGACTAACGTGGGGGCGTAGCTGAAGTTGTAGAGCGCTCGCTTAGCATACGAGAGGTACGGGGATCGATACCCCGCGCCTCCAGAGAAACTTAATTTCTAAATGAATAGAAGAAGATAATGTCTATTAAAAGTGGAGAAACTCGGCGACTAACGTGGGGGCGTAGCTCAAGTGGTAGAGCGCTCGCTTAGCATGCGAGAGGTACGGTGATCGATACCCCGCGCCTCCAGAGAAGCTTAATTTTTAAAAGAAATATAAGTGGATATTGTCTATTAAAAGAGGAGAAACTCGGCGGCGACCGTGGGGGCGTAGCTCAAGTGGTAGAGCGCTCGCTTAGCATGCGAGAGGTACGGGGATCGATACCCCGCGCCTCCAGAGAAGCTTAATTTTTAAATGAATAAAAGAAGATAATGTCTATTAAAAGTGGAGAAAATCGGCGACTAACGTGGGGGCGTAGCTCAAGTGGTAGAGCGCTCGCTTAGCATGCGAGAGGTACGGGGATACCCCGCGCCTCCAGAGAAGCTTAATTTTTAAATGAAATATAAGTGGATATTGTCTATTAAAAGAGGAGAAACTCGGCGACGACCGTGGGGGCGTAGCTCAAGTGGTAGAGCGCTCGCTTAGCATGCGAGGTACGGGGATCGATACCCCGCGCCTCCAGAGAAGCTTAATTTTTAAATGAATAAAAGAAGATAATGTCTATTAAAAGTGGAGAAAATCGGCGACTAACGTGGGGGCGTAGCTCAAGTGGTAGAGCGCTCGCTTAGCATGCGAGAGGTACGGTGATCGATACACCGCGCCTCCAGAGAAGCTTAATTTTTAAATGAATAAAAGAAGATAATGTCTATTAAAAGTGGAGAAAATCGGCGACTAACGTGGGGGCGTAGCTCAAGTGGTAGAGCGCTCGCTTAGCATGCGAGAGGTACGGGGATCGATACCCCGCGCCTCCAGAGAAGCTTAATTTTTAAAAGAAATATAAGTGGATATTGTCTATTAAAAGAGGAGAAACTCGGCGACGACCGTGGGGGCGTAGCTCAAGTGGTAGAGCGCTCGCTTAGCATGCGAGAGGTACGGGGATCGATACCCCGCGCCTCCAGAGAAGCCTAATTTTTAAAGGAAAATTAAGTGGATATTGTGTATTAAAAATGGAGAAAATCGGCGACTAACGTGGGGGCGTAGCTCAAGTGGTAGAGCGCTCGCTTAGCATGCGAGAGGTACGGGGATCGATACCCCGCGCCTCCAGAGAAGCCTAATTTTTAAAGGAAAATTAAGTGGATATTGTGTATTAAAAGTGGAGAAAATCGGCGACTAACGTGGGGGCGTAGCTCAAGTGGTAGAGCGCTCGCTTAGCATGCGAGAGGTACGGGGATCGATACCCCGCGCCTCCAGAGAAGCTTAATTTTTAAATGAATAAAAGAAGATAATGTCTATTAAAAGTGGAGAAAATCGGCGACTAACGTGGGGGCGTAGCTCAAGTGGTACAGCGCTCGCTTAGCATGCGAGAGGTACGGGGATCGATACCCCGCGCCTCCAGAGAAGCTTAATTTTTAAATGAATAAAAGAAGGTAATTTCTATTAAAAGTGGAGAAAATCGGCGACTAACGTGGGGGCGTAGCTCAAGTGGTAGAGCGCTCGCTTAGCATGCGAGAGGTACAGGGATCGATACCCCGCGCCTCCAGAGAAGCTTCATTTTTAAATGAATAAAAGAAGATAATGTCTATTAAAAGTGGAGAAAATCGGCGACTAACGTGGGGGCGTAGCTCAAGTGGTAGAGCGCTCGCTTAGCATGCGAGAGGTACAGGGATCGATACCCCGCGCCTCCAGAGAAGCTTCATTTTTAAATGAATAAAAGAAGATAATGTCTATTAAAAGTGGAGAAAATCGGCGACTAACGTGGGGGCGTAGCTCAAGTGGTAGAGCGCTCGCTTAGCATGCGAGAGGTACGGTGATCGATACCCCGCGCCTCCAGAGAAGCTTAATTTTTAAATGAATAAAAGAAGATAATGTCTATTAAAAGTGGAGAAAATCGGCGACTAACGTGGGGGCGTAGCTCAAGTGGTAGAGCGCTCGCTTAGCATGCGAGAGGTACGGGGATCGATACCCCGCGCCTCCAGAGAAGCTTAATTTTTAAATGAATAAAGAAGATAATGTCTATTAAAAGTGGAGAAAATCGGCGACTAACGTGGGGGCGTAGCTCAAGTGGTAGAGCGCTCGCTTAGCATGCGAGAGGTACGGGGATCGATACCCCGCGCCTCCAGAGAAGCTTAATTTAAAATGAATAAAAGAAGATAATGTCTATTAAAAGTGGAGAAACTCGGCGACTAACGTGGGGGCGTAGCTCAAGTGGTAGAGCGCTCGCTTAGCATGCGAGAGGTACGGGGATCGATACCCCGCGCCTCCAGAGAAGCTTAATTTTTAAAAGAAATATAAGTGGATATTGTCTATTAAAAGAGGAGAAACTCGGCGACGACCGTGGGGGCGTAGCTCAAGTGGTAGAGCGCTCGCTTAGCATGCGAGAGGTACGGGGATCGATACCCCGCGCCTCCAGAGAAGCCTAATTTTTAAAGGAAAATTAAGTGGATATTGTGTATTAAAAGTGGAGAAAATCGGCGACTAACGTGGGGGCGTAGCTCAAGTGGTAGAGCGCTCGCTTAGCATGCGAGAGGTACGGGGATCGATACCCCGCGCCTCCAGAGAAACTTAATTTTTAAATGAATAAAAGAAGATAATGTCTATTAAAAGTTAAGAAACTCGGCGATTAACGTGGGGGCGTAGCTCAAGTGGTAGAGCGCTCGCTTAGCATGCGAGAGGTACGGGGATCGATACCCCGCGCCTCCAGAAAAACTTAATTTTTAAATGAATAAAAGAAGATAATGTCTATTAAAAGTTAAGAAACTCGGCGACTAACGTGGGGGCGTAGCTCAAGTGGTAGAGCGCTCGCTTAGCATGCGAGAGGTACGGGGATCGATACCCCGCGCCTCCAGAAAAACTTAATTTTTAAATGAATAAAAGAAGATAATGTCTATTAAAAGTTAAGAAACTCGGCGACTAACGTGGGGGCGTAGCTCAAGTGGTAGAGCGCTCGCTTAGCATGCGAGAGGTACGGGGATCGATACCCCGCGCCTCCAGAAAAACTTAATTTTTAAATGAATAAAAGAAGATAATGTCTATTAAAAGTTAAGAAACTCGGCGACTAACGTGGGGGCGTAGCTCAAGTGGTAGAGCGCTCGCTTAGCATGCGAGAGGTACGGGGATCGATACCCCGCGCCTCCAGAAAAACTTAATTTTTAAATGAATAAAAGAAGATAATGTCTATTAAAAGTTAAGAAACTCGGCGACTAACGTGGGGGCGTAGCTCAAGTGGTAGAGCGCTCGCTTAGCATGCGAGAGGTACGGGGATCGATACCCCGCGCCTCCAGAAAAACTTAATTTTTAAATGAATAAAAGAAGATAATGTCTATTAAAAGTTAAGAAACTCGGCGACTAACGTGGGGGCGTAGCTCAAGTGGTAGAGCGCTCGCTTAGCATGCGAGAGGTACGGGGATCGATACCCCGCGCCTCCAGAAAAACTTAATTTTTAAATGAATAAAAGAAGATAATGTCTAT
>BLKR01004970.1:0-92790 GCA_011170035.1 Teleogryllus occipitalis
CCGCCTCCGTCTCCGCCTCCGTCTCCGCCTCGGTCTGCGCCTCCGTCTGCGCCTCCGTCTCCGCCTCGGTCTCCGCCTCCGTCTCCGCCTCGGTCTCCGCCTCCGTCTCCGCCTCCGTCTCCGCCTCCGTCTCCGCCTCCGTCTCCGCCTCCGTCTCCGCCTCCGTCTCCGCCTCCGTCTCCGCCTCCGTCTCCGCCTCCGTCTCCGCCTCCGTCTCCGCCTCCGTCTCCGCCTCCGTCTCCGCCTCCGTCTCCGTCTCCGCCTCCGTCTCCGCCTCCGTCTCCGCCTCCGCCTCCGTCTCCGTCTCCGTCTCCGCCTCCGTCTCCACCTCCGTCTCCGTCTCCACCTCCGTCTCCGTCTCCGCCTCCGTCTCCGCCTCCGTCTCCGCCTCCGTCTCACTCCGTCTCATCCCGATCTGCTCCCGCCTCGTCTCCGCCTCCATCTCACCCACTCCGTCTCCACCTCCGTCTCCACCTCCGTCTCCGCCTCCACCTCCTCACGCCACACCCTCTCCGCCTCCGTCTCCGCCTCCGCCTCCGCCTCCGCCTCCGCCTCCGCCTCCGCCTCCGCCTCCGCCTCCGCCTCCGCCTCCGCCTCCGCCTCCCCCTCCGCCTCCGCCTCCGCCTCCGCCTCCGCCTCCGCCTCCGCCTCCGCCTCCGCCTCCGCCTCCGCCTCCGCCTCCGCCTCCGCCTCCGCCTCCGCCTCCGCCTCCGCCTCCGCCTCCGTCTCCGCCTCCGCCTCCGTCTCCGTCTCCGTCTCCGTCTCCGTCTCCGTCTCCGTCTCCGTCTCCGTCTCCGTCTCCGTCTCCGTCTCCGTCTCCGTCTCCGTCTCCGCCTCCGCCTCCGCCTCCGCCTCCGCCTCCGCCTCCGCCTCCGCCTCCGCCTCCGTCTCCGCCTCCGCCTCCGTCTCCGCCTCCGTCTCCGCCTCCGCCACCGCCGCCACCGCCGCCGCCGCTGCCTCCGCCCTTGCCGCCAACCCCACCGCTGTCGCCCTCGCAGCCTCCGTGCCGCGTGTGCCTGCGTCCAACGCGTGGGACGAAGTGTTTTCGCGTGCGCGCCCCGAGGGGGGAGGCTCGCCGCCTCGCTCCGCGTCCGTTGCGCGCGCGCTCGCGGTAGTAAACACGCCTGCACTGCATGAAGGCATTCCGCGGCTACTTTTACCTCTCCTTTGGCGGCGATCAGCCGGCTAGGCACGCCGTTGTCGCAGTGCTCTACCGTGGGCCCGTGGACGGATCTGTACTTTCGCGTCGGGAAAACGGTCCACAAGTCATTGTGTAGTTTAGTGTGGAAATCATTTCTGCCAAGAATTGTATTCCATTTGCGTCTCTTGAACTAGCGTTTTTCAAGGAACGATCTTGGGCAAGAAAATGATTTCGAAATCATTTTAGCTGAAAAGTATTGTGCGTTAATTGTGGTGTTCTTGCTACATGATGATGAAAATTAGTCCAGAGATGAGAAAGCTTTGGATGCCTTACTTGGAAGACTTGGCGATTGGTATCACATTAGTTTATGTTGTAAATATTTTATGTAGAATATGACGTTGTAAGGACAGATGGATCTTTATAAAAGAGGAAGAGATGTGTCACAAGATTTTACAGATCCATTTCCATCTGTTGAGGAAATCCCACGGAATAATGCTAATACATAAAGAAATAAACGGTGGAATTTCTCTGGGTTAAAATTACGAACGGTGGTTTGAAGCGAGTTAGGAGAGGATCGATACAATGAAAAACAGAAAATGGAAAGAATGCTCGTTTCCTCATACAAGTTGCTCTAAAAGGTAGTATGTCTCAACAACTGTTGAAAACTCCTTACATCTTACATTTTACATCATACATCTTACAGTACAGAGCATTGTAATAAGCCAAAAAAGAAGAAGAAGAAATTTGCCAGTTAATATTTTAACGAAATGTTTTATTTCTTTCTAACGCTTCACATTACCCACCCGACAATCTACACTCCACTATTTTTTAAGTACAATGATCAGGAAAATATGCAGAACACACATATGCGTAAATGTTTTAAGAAAAGTCTGTACCGCTTAAGAGCGACCGTGTCGAAACGTGAACTGTCTAACTTGAGCTATAAAATCTCAAATAAATCTCAAGATAGAGGCACTGTGGTTGCAAGGAAAAGGATAAACAAAGCGTGCAGCTCCTGTCATGATACATGCAACGCAATAACTTTAGAACGAAATCAGACGGCGAAGAAATTTTTTACTCACATTTTCTGCATCGGGAGTCACATAGCTTATCGCTGCGTTCCGGAGGTCCGACACTTGACGGATATTTTCTGAATCGATGAGATTGGCCATGCGACGCCGGGTTATTGACTTATCGCTCTCTTCTTATGGTGAGAAAGAGTGCGGGATAGGGAAGGAAGGATCGTGTGCGGGTTGTGGCCTATATTGTGAGGATCT
Source organism: Teleogryllus occipitalis (assembly GCA_011170035.1). Taxonomy (NCBI): domain Eukaryota; kingdom Metazoa; phylum Arthropoda; class Insecta; order Orthoptera; family Gryllidae; genus Teleogryllus; species Teleogryllus occipitalis. The sequence continues at coordinate 2,419 of BLKR01004970.1, forward strand.
GCAACGCCATTTGCCTGAAATTACAAGTATAAGGAAAACACGGAAACAATTGATTACAGCTGATACCTTGGAATTATATTCGTCAGACCCCACAAACTCAGGGATGATAAGCCCATGAAGTAAATATCTGGCGCCGAACCAGGGTAGAAGCCCGTGACCTCCTAATTTTGTTAATTACTTGTTCACTCGAGTACGTTTGAACTGTAAGCTTATGCTTGCCGCTGGCGGTTGTTGAATTGTGTTAATATTGTTTTGTTAATTGTTCTTATGATAACATGTATGTGATTGCGTGTGTGTATGTACATGTGTGTATGTATGTGTGTGATTGTGTGTGCGCACGAGAGAGCAAAAATAAATTGCACTAGCTAATTTTTATCCTTTTAAGTTATTCATATTCTGGTGGCGGTTATGTCTTTCTGCCATCTCTTCTGCTGACTTCTGGAAGAGTTTTGCGATATCCGGAAGTCCTGCGCAGAAGTATTAATACTCTGGAAGGTCGTATCGTGCTGTAATCGGCGGCACTATTTTTGAAAGTGTTTTTTTATTCAGTGCGGGTGTGTAAATGCTCGTATGTGACAGACTTTTTCTAATGGTTAGTCTTTGAATAGCGGTGATGCGGGATGTAGGAAAGAATACGAGTACATAGATTTCTACGAAGTTTGAACTATTTATAGTGCGTATAAGCAGGTTTAAGAAGTCCTTAATAGGATGGAGTATCAGATATATTGTAATGGACCAGCGGAACAAAGGACATAATGAATCAGTTACTACAATTAAGTAGTTAAAGTAAACGAGGTAATAAGCAGTCTATTTTTCATTGCTGAGCGACAACCATCATTATATTCAATCATATTACCTTCCATATTCTTTCATTCATTTGACTTCCGTCATGTTATTCTCTGAAATGCAGTTAGTGCCATTAGTATTTCACTCAATATACTTCAAGTTTACTGCTATGCATATTTGTGATTGCTGATATTTTGTGCACATTTGTAATGACTTTATATACTTTTCTTTATTTTTATTTTTATATGATTTTGATTATTTTTATATGACCAATAAAAGATAAATTGTCAGAGCTGTATAATGTCATCGCTTCGAATACTAGAGGCCTTCTGTGGAAAAAATGTTGAATTCTGTCACTAGAAACGTTCTGCGATCCAATTGGGATCCGTTTTGCCAAACGATTGCGACACAACCGAGAGTGGGATGCATATTTAGTCAATAGTGACGTTTGTGCTTACTAACGTTGTGGATGCTCATTTTAATTAATCCTTTACTCGGGCGTTCATCGGAGAATATGATGAATGAATTCGGTCGCTTGCATGAACTACATTGCATTTATGTCCTGTTAAGTTCCGACAGCGACACATGTGTCTCGTTTCAATTCGAATGACTTGCGTTACCATTAGGCTTCACTTTCCGCGAGATTTCTCACGAGTTTGATTGTGCTACACAATACAGAACATGTTTGGTTACTTTTGGACATAGGCAGCAGCTATATGCAACTCGTCTTCCTCGGCTTCAAGCTCTTCTCTACTTTCTCGGGTCCTATTCAAAGACGTAGCATTCCCAGATGTACTACCTAGGAGATGATAGGTCGATTGAATGATTAATAATAAGTATGAAGCCAAGCTCCCGAGATGGTGTATTGATTGCGTGCTTGATTGATTAATACATGTTTTTGGGTGCGTAAACTCTCGTTAGACCCGTTAATGTAATGCATTTTGTATCATGGGAGGTGGCGGTGTTCTCCCTCATTTTCGAGATAGCGAGATCCAGCTCCGTGTAGGAATGGATCCGGGATGGGGAAAATCCTGGCTTTTGAGATTTTCCACATTCAGGTATCTACCACAGACGAGGCACCGTCCCATTCGGGACAAGATCCAACCTCCCGACTGGTCTCCTGACTTGAGTGGTAGTGAACTGCATGTAAGTGTAAGTAAGGGGTGCGGATAGGAAAAGGAAGAGGAAGGAAAGGTCGCGCGAGAAAAGGTAGCCCCTTTTTAGGGAACTGCTCTGTCATTCACCTGGTATTGATCGGAGAAACTATGGTAAAACTACCGATCAGAGCAGCCGGCCTCTTGAATTTTCCCCTAAAAGGCGACTGAATTCAAACTAACATTCTAACTAGTGTAGAAAATTCTGCCACTGTCGGGCCTCTAACCTTAGGACCTCTCAGGTCCGACGCACTGTAGTGACATTGGTAAATGCCCTGATCCACATGAGCCAGTGAGATATAGGTGTAGTGAATTATCAAAAAAGTAAAAGTGTTCATGCGGAGTGGAGAACGAAAATGTGCTAAAATGTTTAGAAAAGAAAAGATTTAATCGATAGATCTATAAAAGGAAGGGTAACTGACTGGCACATTTAATGAGAGGGAGAGGAATATTAACAACTACAATTGACAGGAACACTGTGAAAAACGAGAAGGCGAGGAAGAAAGAGGATAAAACTGATGGCATAAGTGAAGCATCTTAGCTTTAAGATCGCTAAAGAGCTACCCTTACATAGAAGTCGGGTGGTTTGTTGAGAATGAAAAGTAAAATAAATCCAAATCGTCAGTTGTGATTGTGGCGTCAGATAAAGCGTACAACATAAGGGGAGGTTTGTTCATACAAAATGGGAGAATATTGTGCAATTCCTGAGGAAATTGTCAAAATGCTACGAAAAGTTGGTTTCCAATAAATACTCGAGAAGTATATGAAAAGGGGTCTGGTGTACTCGGAAATTAGGTGGAAGAGAACAGAATGAATTGTAAATCAAAGGGTAATTTTAAGATATTTTGAAAATATTTTTTTATCAAAATAATTTTTACCGAACTTTCTGGGGGGTCTATGTATTCTATGTTTAAGTGGAATTTATTAGTAAATAAATATATGAGTATTAGGAAGTATTATACGTTGATTACATTCGTAAAGCATATATAAAACAGTTACGAAGTATTTTCATTTTTCAAGTTAAATAAATTAAATACATAAAGAAGGGTTATTTGGTGCTTGGGTAGCGGGCACCAAGACTTCAAAAGTCCCGCACGGGCGAGACAAATCCTTAAAGTTCGCAAGAAAATTATTTCTACTACAATGTATTTTGCTTATGATCTATAAACCACTTGTAATTAACTAACTCATGAAACGTTACGTCAAATGTTCGTTTGGGTGGTATTTTCAGTTACACAGGACAAGACCTTGCAGATTGGAATAAAAGGACAAAAGAAAAAAAGCAATGGACTTTTTGGAGGTGAAAAGGTGCTCTAATGCAACATTATCTGAAATTATTATAGGCATAATGAAAAAAGTGCAATGTCTCTCATAATTAATGTTAAAAATATAATTAATCATATCAGCAGCTATTTTTAAATTGGGTAAGATGAACGTGATATTGTTGATTATTTTTTGCGAAATTGTAAAATAACGCACAATACGATGCCTTTACTTATGTGGCATGTGCGGCGGTACTCCTACCGATAGACGCATTTGAATAACGAGTATTGAAAACAAGTAATTTAATTTGTATTTACATTTTTGTCAACTTCTGTTCAGGAGATAAATAAATAATGTTTACCGATTAATTCTGTGTTGAAAATACACTAGAGATTGATGAATTAAATTTGTTGAACATGATAATATAATGGTGCCAATTTTATTTAATAAAATATCAGCATCATCTGATTACGACATGTTTGGTACGATGTAGAAGGACGACTTTATTGTGGTGTGTACTAATTTACTGCGTATATCAGAATCGCGTCAATAAAGTAGCAAAAAACCATTGTAGGGAACACCCCAAGGAATGTCTAGAGAAACACCGCTATGAGCTTAATATTTAATCTCTATATTGCAAACAGTCGGCCTTGGTGGTGTAGGGGCTTGCAACATCCTCGACATATGCTCGAGTTCGAAGATTACGTGTCCGAGTTCCGTATAAAACATGAGTGTTTTCCCTTTTTGTAAAACCTCACGTATCCCTTGTGAACATCATCACACGCACTCGCACACACACACGCACACTCACACGCACGCACACACCCACACGCACACACCCACACACACAACACATATCCAAAATTTGATTCATTGATTAGTGATTCCGCGCGCGTCAACGGCAAAGGTCATTAGTCCCGTAAGTGTAGTGCTTGATCCGAGGTGGTGGTGATCATCCGCTGAATGGTGAGATCCGTCGCCGACCTGCCCATCGGCTAGCTTTCTCCAACCAGATATCTCCCACCGACCGGACACCGCACCAACCGGGACAAGCTCTAAGCTCCCAACTGGTCTCTTGGCATGCGAAGTAGTGAAGTGCATGTAAGTGTGTAAGTAAGGGGTGAGGACAGAACAAGGAAGAGGAAGGAAAGATCGCGCGCGGTCCGTGGCCTTTTGTTGGAGCACTGTGCTGTCATTCGTCTGATGTTGAACGGAGAAACCACGGAAAACTACCAATCAGAGGAGCCGGCCGCTAGAATTCTCCTCCAGGCAGCGACTGAATTCGACGTAGCTGACAAGTTAGTGTTGAAAATCCTGTCACTGCCGGGACTCGAACCTAGGATCTCCCGGTCAGAGGCGCTGCAGTGACATCAGTGGATGCCCTGAGCCACCTCTCCCGGTTCGAAAACGTGATAAACGGCTCTTCGCCACGACGTGTCGGCGTAAAGGCCGTGCCCTCTTGCCGCGGCAGGGCGGCGCGCCGACGCAACGGCGGCGCGGCGGAGTCGTTATCGAGCGTCGAGTCGGGGTCCCCGAAATTGGATTGAGGTAGGGTTTGGCGAGCGCATCTCGTTTGAAGAAGCTGCTGCTGCGGCGGCGGCAGCGGCCCAGCGCCATGGCGCGTACGGGAGGGGGCGGCGGCGACAGCGGCGGCGCACGGCCCTCGCCTGGCGACGGGGGCGGCGACCGCCACTGCCCCGCCCCCGCCCCCGCCACCACCGACGACGTCGCCGCCGCCGCCGCCACGCGCCTTCGCCTTCCAGCTGGCAGCCGCCGCCCAGCCCGGGGGCACCGCCGGCCAAACGCGCGCTCGCCCCGACCTGCCCCAAGCAGCGCTCCTCACCGCCGCCCGACCCCTTGGCTTACACGGCGACCGGTTTACCCTCCGCACGCAAAGGCCAGTTTCCGATTTCGTTGGCGCTTCCTACAGCCGCATTCTGGGTGATGCCTTGACATCTGGCACTGTTCGTTCTCCTATTAAAAGAAAGGAAGTGCGAGATAAAAATAAAGTCGCGGATACTAATAGACGTAAGGAAGAAAGTAACGAGGTAATATATGAATTTTATAATGTAGTTCCATTTTGGATTCTCACACATAATCTTGATAAATGAGCGTCACAAGTGAGGAAAAGGTCATGAATTACATTTTCATTTTATAAATATTAATGTTTAAAAAAAACTGTGTGAAACAGGCAGCACAAATCTATTCCGACCAACAAGGTCCGCTAAACGTCATGATTCCTGTCACAACGGTTGTACTCGTAGATGACGGGAAACAGGGCGTCCTAAGTACTTGCTATCGTCGCTTAAGTTCCGGAGTTACGAGTAAAGGCTTTATGCCATGATTTACAAAACGAGATCTTTTGGGAACTTGTATTTCATCTTTGAGAGTTCGACTCTTGTGAGATACGCCCTCCCCCCACACACAAACACACACTCACACCGTGGTAAAGGGGTTAGACACGTCCGCAATTCTATGTAAACTCATATTTCTCGTCTACCCCAACGTCCTGGTAAATTATAATATATTTGTATACTATGAAATTCATGTAACTATAATATAAATATATGTAATGTATGAATGTATAAATGTAATATAAATATTTATTTGTGAAAAATATTTTTTTCATGACGTATATTCAATGTTGTATTGCATTCGCGTTTGATTTTTAATTCGAATATAAAAGGTAGATTTACATTTTTTATACAAAGGTACACATTTCCTTAATATTTATTATAAAGGATGAGATCTTGAATATTCTATTACATTTTGGCTGGTTTGACGCCTCTCGATACTTCATTTCATTGCATTGCAATTTCAGTTTCAAACATTGCACAGAGTAGAGTTGTATTTGCCCGATCCGCATATATTTTCGCATGTACAACTTTACGTAGCTTTGTTAAAAGTAAAAAGCTTCTCTACAATTTTTATGATTCTCAAGGAAAGCTTAAAACATACTGTCTAGGAAGATTGTATAATTACATCAAATATTGTTTTTATGGAATTATTGTGATTTGTTCCAAGAACATCTCTCTATAATACTGAATAAATCTTTATTGAAAATTTGTTTGAGATATCAATTGCATTTTTTTTATTTGAGATTTCGTAAGTACCTATATATAAAGTTACCTTTATACATTTTTTAAACAAATAAACTCGTTTTGCTAACAACTTTCCCTTAATATAGCAATGGAAGGTGACAAGCGAAAGTTCTCGCTCTGGTACTCTAGTATTAAACATAATTCTATTCTTGGGTATTTGCTAGAAATCAAGTGGCAAATGTGTTTTCGTATGAAACTAACATTCGTCGTGATATTTCGAGCGGGCTTTGTGCTTAGCTTTCTCGCTGCAGCTTGAACATGTACACACCCTTCCTCGATTTGGAGGGGAAATGAGAGCGGAGTAAGGGGATCTTGCCCGTGCTCGCTGGAGCGCCGGATTTCCCAGGCGGCCAGTAGGTCGTGCGGGCGCGGTTTGACATGCCTCCTATAAATCTTCCGATTACAGACTACTCTCATTTTACATTCGCGTACCGCATTCACGTAGGTTTCCATACATTAAATCCTAAAACTATATGATTGTGTTTGTTTTTTCCTAGTACAAATATTTTTGTTTACTTTGTTTAATTGTCATTGGAAACACACTCCCTTGACTCACAGCGTATCCCACGAGACACATTAGCTCGAAATTTCAGATGTTGATATCATTTTCACAATCGCTTCTCTGACGAGTGTCACGCGCCTAAATCGCTAGTACCAATTTCTTTGGTTCGATGTGTGCTTGCCTCCTAGGGTCTCTGAAGAATTGAATGTCGGTGCGCCTTCAGCAGTTCGTTTGCCTCCCCGAAGAAAGTTGGCGAGATATAAACTATTGCCAGGTGACATTAAACATTTAAAATCGATACATAAGCGTAAGTGCTATGTAAAAACTTTTGTGCTGCATAACGTTTTGCCCCATTGTTAGTTGTGGAAAAGTATTGCCATTGCTAGTTGTGGAAAAGTAGTGTGGGGTTCCTATATAGTTAGCAACGCAATAAAATGGTATGTGTTGTTCGTTTACCAAGTGTTACTCGGTTGTCACTTGGGAGCGAAAAATTCTAGTTTTTAAATATTGCTAAACATCCGTTATTGGCACTTTTATTCTTTATTCAGCTACGTACAGGGATAAGGGCGGGAAAGTTATTCTAGAGCACAAGAAAAAGTGCGCCAACTGTACTTCTCCCTGTTGTCACATACAGTTTATACTGTTTTTACGAAAATAAATCAAATCGAAACTTCGTAATTACGTTTTTGAATCTAGCTACATTTACGCCTCGCCAACGATTTGGACTCTGACTACAAAGACGCAAACTTCAGATTTCATTGGCGGTTCCCGGAGTTGCTTCCTGGTTGGTCCTAGGCGTTCAACTTCGCGCATTTGCTTGTCAGCATCCATCCCTGGAACTCGATATCATCGTTTATTAATCTACCACAAATTTCGCAAAATAGTGCAAAACTTAGAATCGTTTTTTAGGGAAAATGCATGTTTCAGAGTAAAATGGCAACCAGCGACCTGCTTAACTTACCAAAATAATTAATTCTCCGTACAGCTGGACCAATAAAGTTTACAAAATAATCACGATTTAAAACATTTTTATGGTTTTCTATCACTTATGAGTGCTTTTTACTTTGTTCTTTTTTCTGAAAAAAAAGAAGAAATATAGTTTTTCTCGCACCTTCATATCAAAAGCAAAGATTAGGGTGGTAGGACAGCACTATTTTCTTTATTTTTCTACCAAACAAAAGTAAATTTCTGGTGAGGTGCGAAGGAGAGAGGAAAGATGCAAGACAACCGACCTGTATTGTCATTGTCCCTTGGCTGAGACTAGTCAGTTTCCTTATCTCCCATTCTCCTGTCACATATTTCTGATTTTCCTTGTGGTCTTTCCATATTTCAGTACTTTTTTTGCTCGCGAATCGGCCGTCTTGGACCACGCATACACGCACTTGCACGGGCTCAGTATCATTTATCACGTTGCAAGTGTTGCAGAAATAAATCAGCATTAGGCTGAATCCGATTTTTATACCCCAGCGTTGTTAGTCCTGGGGGGATAGAAGATGGAATGACGATGATAATGAAGGATGAATGGACGGCGCACACACACACACACACACACACACAAACAAACAAACAAACAAACAAACAAACAAACAAACACAAACGCACCCATGCCCGAGGCGGGACTCAAACCCGCCAACCTTCTGTCCGAGATCGCCACGGCAATACTGTCTTGGCGATCTCGGCTATCCGGACTGGCTTATTACTATTATTATTATTATTATTATTATTATTATTATTATTATTATTATTATTATTATTATTATTCGAAACCTTGTCGCTCCAGACTGAACGGTTGGACTGAGAACCTATTTTCGAACATAATTAACAAAAAGTTGAAATAAAATTATATTGGGTGAAATTAAAATTTTAAGTGTTCGTTTATAAAATAATTTTCTTTTCTTTCGGTCTGTATGTATTTTTTGCGATGTAATTTATTGTAGACATCTTCTGGGCTATTATTTAACAGGTTTCGATTGTAAAATGCTCTTTTTACCTCTTTGCGTTAGATAAAAATGTTGACGCCTTGGTTTCACAAAGTTGTACTACAGAAAGTACATTGACTTTGAAAAAATGGTATCTTGTAGAATGAACATTTCTTATGAATCTTCTCGTGCATTTGTTTCTGTTGAACTGATTTATTATGCACGCTTTAAAGTTACGGAATCGTGAGTATATACCGGCAAGAGCTACAAACTCGTGAATTTATACGCGTTGTCGATATTACTAAAGATTGTTCTTGCAGTCCACCCCCGCATCAAGTCAAGATTCCCGAAAGATAGATTCAAGCCCCCGTAAACCATTACACCCCCCAGCTCCTTAACATAAGCTTGTACCTTCCTCTTCTTAACTAACAATCTGAATTAATCAATAATTAAGTTAGCGTACAAACCGCACTTATCTCATGGATGGCCAATCCAAAAATGTTATCTAGTAATCATATGAATATTTATAACCCTTGAAAGACTGTATTGTCGAACAAGAAGAAATAAATAAAAAAAAAAGATTGTTCTTGTACATATGTTCAGGTTCTAGCGATCGCATCACTCTGGCTGTTTAAATAATTCACGGCTTCTTCTCCTTCAAATGCCTCGGGCAACGTTTAAAGGAATTAGCTGCCTTAGCCATTCATACCGGCACAATACAACTTCCAACCCGTCTCATAAGTTCATTCATACTCGTCTCTTGGCGCCCTTCACGGAAATCGCTTTATCTCTCTCCGTCGACTCGGAGTAGTAGAAGGCTTGCCAAGTAATGCGAATTTTTGCTCGTAAGCAGTTTCAACGTTTCTTATCACTGCTCCTTTCCTTCCGCGAAACCGTCGTGTGCGCGCGTAAGAATGCTGTTTGTCTAAATGTAGATAAGGAATGTATGTGTATTTATTTACTTAAGTTGTTTGTTTCTCGCTTGCGTACGTCCTTTTGAAAGAGAAATTTACTCATTTGCTGTTCAATAAGAGGGCGTTTTGAATGTAGTAGCTGTAAAGCTCCTTAGTACTTGAGAATCGTGTGAAATGGAAGGATGCTTGAAGAGCCAGCTAGGAAATAATTTAGTAAATTGAAGCTGACGGTCTGTGTCTCTGTCTGTCTACCTGCTTCCCTGCCTCTCTGTCTCTACCTGTCTGTGACTGATTCTCTCTGTCAGACTCTCTCTCTCTCTCTCTCTCTCTCATGGTCTCTCTCTCTCTCTCTCTCTCTCTCTCTCTCTCTCATGGAGTTATTATTTAACTATTTTACTTCCTGTTTGCTGCGAATGGTACCTCTTTTGAGTAACGAGGTAATAGAAGAACGAAGAAGTGCGTAGTTGAAATGTTGGCGGACATCCAGTTTCTCTAAATCAGCGCTAGAAACAAATGCTCGCATCTTGGGTTACCGGCTCATCTTTGTTTCTGTAGTGTGGTTTTCGCGGTTTTTAATATGGCGCTCACAGCTGCATCCACCTGGATTTAGTGTATATTTAGAGCTATGTAGCTCGAATTGCAGCACAGAATGGGCGCCTTTGAGTACTCATGTACACGACGCTGAGCGTATACTCCGATTTAAACATAGTTGCACTCCAAGGTCACGAGGTGGAAGGAGAGGAGGACCTAGGTATCCAATCTGCAATATCAAAACTTTAAGTCCTAACGAAGTTCTCGATAGGATGAAAGTGTTCCCCCCCTCTCCTTCCAACTCGCGACCTTGAAGTGCAGCTGTTGAAATCTATGTATAGTGAACATTACTGCATCTATTGCCTATCGCCTTTTGGGGAACTGGATGTCCGCGAATATTTGAAGGTCGCTGGCTGTGTGGAAGGAAGGTGAGTTGAATCCTTAGCCGGATTAATTTTAATAGCTTCCATTACATTTTAGTAATGAAATAAATATTAAATAAATACCAAAAATAAAATAATTGCTATCGTTTATTCTTAATTCAACTAGTATTTGTAACGGAATGTGGGTAGATATTTCGGGGTTCAAGAAAAGTGCACCTGTGATACCTGTTAAATTGGAAATGCACACTTTGCCAAAACACGATTGACACATTCCCATATGTATGTATTGTATTTGGCTTTTTAGGGGCGCATTAATCCGGCATATGCCAGCTAGCAGTGTTCCCAGGCCTGGGATCCGATTTTATTTATTCAGGCGTGGAGGTAAGGGGGACATGTGGCGAACATGACGTCGTCCATTCTCCTTATCTAGAACATTCGATGTACCTGCGCATTTCTTTCGTCACAACTATCTACACTGAGACGACTATATTAATAAGCTACAGATCTGTGTTTGTCCCGACCGGGAATCGAACCCGAGATCGCACCACGGGAAATCTAGCACGCTGTCCATGAGCCACCCGAGGGGCAACATTCATGTCCTACTCGGAATTTGCACCCACAGCTTTGTGTTAATGATTCTCGGGTACTTGGGCACAATGTCCAAGCCCCAGCACTACCAGGTTGACGATGAAAAATTAAAATTACCATGATAGGAATGGTACGATATGAAGAATGGATATGATGGAATGGTACGATATGAAGGAATGGTAGAATAGGAAGAATTTTGAAAGGTGATGCATGTAGGTCAGTAAAAATCTACCACGCCACAAGGTACAACCAAACATCTTCGCCCAATGCGGGATCCGATCTAGCGACACTACGTGCCCAGAAAGTTAAAACATATTCCCCCCAACGATCTCGGGAACTCGCTCAGGAGTATTTTATCTTTCAATATGCAGTGTAATGCAAAACAAGTGTATTCGGGTGTAATGACATACTTATGAAGCGATTAAAGTGTCCTCTTGAATCATTTGCGGACTCATTTAGTCTTACTCATGCATTTATTTTCAAAACTCCTTTTTTTTAAAATCAAGAGAACAATGCGTCTTTTGTAACGTCTCTTCTTATTGTAATTTTGTTGAACGTTGGAAAACAAACTGTGGCATTGTTCCTGTTGATGTTCGCTTGGCATAGCATTGTAGTGTGTGTACGTCCAGTACGTAGGCGCTTCGTGGCGGCGATTATCCATTCCGGGAAGCTCCCTGTCAGCAGTTTTCCTCCGAGGCGCCATTCACTTCGCTGGCGTCACTCATTGTCTCCGTGTAAATGAAGGGCCGTGGGCGTGATCGCTGCCATATTGTGTGCGGACGCAGGGCGCGGTCGAGATATGGCGCGCGATTTGCCGTGGATCGGCAGGCACAATATCGTCGTTTGCTTGTTGGGAAAGATGGAGAGATGGGCATAAATCCGAATATATCGATGATAAACGTTAATGAATAGACGGATTATGTAGACACACTCCTACATACAGTTAAAACTCTTTAAACAAAACTAGAGAGACCGGATACTTTATGAAGAATTTTCATTATATGGAGAGTGGGTATTAATGTCCGTTTAAAGAGTAAACCAACCAAACTCGAATTATGTCTACGTTATAGGGAGGTTTTCATTGCATAGCAAACTAATAGGACATGGTAATTTCATTATGAAGAATTTTCCAAAAAGAAGAATCAAAATAATTTTCCAAGAGAAGAATCAAACTTGAACTACGTTATAGCGAGGTTTTGATTGCCATAGCAAGTGATTAAGAAGGGTCTACTCTCTATGATATTGTTTGAATACTAGAAAGTGAAAGAGTAATAATTCCCTTTGGCTAATAATAAGCAATAATGTTTTTTACGAGGTTTAAAAGCTTTAATTTTTTTAAATTTCTAAAGCATTTTTGGATGTTAAGATTATTATAAAAATTATTTATTATAAAGATGTGTTTAAAGATGTATCTTATACGCTTATTTTTAAGTTTTATCTCGTTTTATAACTGAAATAGAAATTATCTGCGCTCAAAAATCTTGATCAACGGGTCCCTCCTGTACATGTCATTGCGTTGTTCTTTACGTCTCAGTTACTCTTTCCCTTCTGTTATCTCATCCAATTTTTACATTTCCTTCCTCTTGTTGATGACATAGCAATTCCTTCTATGACATATCCTAGTCCTTTCCTCTCAATATACGTTATCATTAAGATCCAAATGCATCAATGTTTCGACATGTCAGCGTTTCAAATTCTTTAAGTCCCTTTTCTTCCCACTTCATGGAAGTTCATGCTTCTGCTCCTCACATTGAACATGTTGCGGAAAGTGATGGAAAACTACCGAACTAAATCATTTTCCCTACGAAACGGTCGTTTTCTTCCAATATTCATATGATATCTACGAAATAGTGTAAATAATAATAAATTGAAGTAATCTTCCTTATATTTGGTGTATTCTACATAATCTATAATTGTTTATATCAATTAAGTCTATAATCGTTAATATCAATTATTATAATGAATTTAAAGACTTGGGCTGCAGCTTATTCACCAGCCTAAAGCTCGTAAAAACGTTAAATACCGTTCATTAATCGAATTCTTCCTAAATCTGCGAAACACTGTGAAGGATATTCCACTCTAAAATCACGTTGAAAGTTCTCTTGCAATGAATCAAAGTAATTCCTGGAAAGTTATAGTGATAAAGAAAATTTAAATTAAAATGAAATTAGATTTTCGAAAATGATGAGCCAAATTTGATAATTTACGTGTTTTAATCGTAGAAGGATTTATTCTGGTACTTCTGATTTCATTGATTTAATTTCGAGTAAATTCATCATTCTATATTTCAGAGTAAATATATTTTGTGTGCGAATGTGTTTACCTTAACAGGCAAGTATATTGACGCACATGGTCCCTCTATAAGCGAAAGCTCTAACAAATATAGTAACTGCTCCTCAAAAATATGCCAAATTTTACATTGCATCGGCTTCGGTATGTTGTTAATGTGATGTTGATCAGATAAATAAAAATTGTGTCAGTTCGCCTTTTTAGGGTGTATTATTCAACCCTCAGAGCTAATCATCCAGAACGACACATGTACTTTTTACAAACATTTACACAATCACCTGAGCAAACATCTCATTTACAGCATACCAGTTAACATGTGGCTATGGAGAGCATGTAAGATAAATTAAACAAAGTATACACGTAAATATATTATTTATTGAACGTATCAGGAAAATTTTAAAGGAAATAAAATGATGACGCCACACGAATAAAAAATCGCCGCTCATGTGAAAGTTATGGAACAGGTATTCGCTCAATGATCAGGAGAACGTGCCCAAGAAACTCCTCTATGATTAAATCGGGGTATGAGGTGTATTTCTCTGGGCGCAGTTGGCGTTCCTTCTACAGCACTTAACGCAATACATGCACTAGCTCAATATCTCGTGGAGGTGCTAAATGTCACTGTATACCGGAAGTTTTGTAAGACTTTTCATCTTATGTCTGTATTGTTTATTATTATTATTATTATTATTATTATTATTATTATTATTATTATTATTATTATTATTATTATTATTATTATTATTTACTTTTCTTCATCTGGTTAAGTTATAAAAATTAGATGGGAATGTGTTTCCCGTTGCGCAATTGCCAACTAGCTTGTTTGCCGCAAAGACGGCGGAAGGTGATGAAAGTAGGGCTCGGACGATGGAGAAGTTATTGATGTCACGGGTCGGGTGCGAGGACATTGTCTCATGGACATCGTAGATTGAAAACGTCTCGGCTCTTCGGCTAGTTTACCAGTTTACTTACCGACATTGACTCGTGTGAACCGACGTTGTTTTGTGTGAACCGACGTTGTTTTGTGTGAACCGACGTTGTTTTGTGTGAACCGACGTTGTTTTGTGTGAACCGACGTTGTTTTGTGTGCACCGACGTTGTTTTGTGTGCACCGACGTTGTTTTGTGTGCACCGACGTTGTTTTGTGTGTACCGACGTTGTTTTGTGTGCACCGGCGTTGTTTTGTGTGCACCGCCGTTGTTTTGTGTGCACTGGCGTTGTTTTGTGTGCACCGGAGTTGTTTTGTGTGCACCGACGTTCAATTCAGTGCATCACGGAAATCCACTTACCTGAGCAGTCGGACTTCGAATTACATTCCGATACACACTACGAACTCACAGATATAAAACACCTGAAGCAAATATCTGTGTCTTTATTACCGATCGAAGCGTGCGGGGTCGAAGCAGAATTTCCGAATCACCGCTGCGTCGCAGGGCGGCGACAACTACGGTTGAGACGGGCCGAGCACCGGGCATTGCAAGGTGGCGAAGGAAACGTGGTGGCTGCAACGTCGGTGAGTCGGAGAGCGCGAGGGTGTACAGGGCATCGCACGGGACCTAGGGTCGAGAGTCGCTGTGCCGGTGGGACGGCAGGAGCGGCGGGGGTGGCAGGGGCATTGGAGGCGGGGAAAGGAAATGGAGTGCCGGATTTTTGATTGATTGATCTCGAATGCGTCAAGTGCTGAGGTCATTAGTGTACGTGCTCGGGACATGGCGATGATCTTTCCCCGCTGGATGGCGAGATGTGGCGCTGACCTACCGTCACCTAGCGGGGTTTCCCCTAACTAGGTATCTCCCACCAGCGGAGCACGCCCCCGTCGGGACAAGCTCTGAGCTCCCGAACGGTCTCCCGGCTGTACGGTACTGTAGTGCATGTATGTATAAGCGTGAGTAGGGTCTAGGAGTCACTGTGGGGGTGGGGGGATGGGACGGCGGGGGTGGCAGGGGCATTGGAAGGGGAGAATAGAGCAGGAGCCGCGGATGTGACTGGCTTGGGGTTGTGATCGGCGGGTGGCCGGGGATGCAGTGGTCGCCGCGGACGAAGGGGCTCGCGGGTGGGCGGGAGAGCGGATGGCAGCGGCGGCGCGCCGTGTCAAGAGGCCGCGCGGCGCTTAGCCGCCAAGGAGAGAAGGACGCGGCCGTGACCTTCTGAGCGCAGGTGGGCGGCGTGGTGCGGCGTGGTGCGGCGCGGCGCGGGCCGGTGGGTGCGCGCTTGCGGTGCCGCTGCGCCGGGCCGGGCCACGCTGCCGTCCGCACGCCGCGACCTGCCGCGTCGCCGGAGAACCCAAGCGCCCGCCCGCGGGACGAACTGTTCGGCATTGACGGACGAACCGTAGCCTCTTTACCCTATGAAGTTACTGCAGGGGTCCCCAATTTTCTAGACCAGAGCAATTGTTTGAATCCGTAAGGCCTCCCCGCCGGCGTATGCCAAGAAGTTGGGCTGCGTTTGGAGATACTCCTCAAGGCGCTCCAGGTCACATTAGGAGAGATAATGCGGTGTCGATGATGATAATGATGGGAATGGGGAGGGAGATGACATGCGGTCGGTGACACGTAGTGCTGTCTCGACATTCGCCTTGATAATGAATGATCAATACAGTTAACCTACGAATTCGATTGCGGAAGGTGCAATAAACTCACCGATGTTAAACTCGAGTACATTTCTCGATCTTGCCGAGGTCGAACCCCTGTCACCCCAATCAACAATACGTTAGATCGAATTCAGTCGCTGTCTGGAGGAGAATTCTAGCGGCTGGCTGCTCTTATCGGTAGTTTTCCGCGGTTTCTTCGATCAACACCAGGCGAATTCCGAAGCAGTACCCTAACAAACGGGCCACGAACCGCGCGTGATCTTTCCTTCGTTGTCCTACCCTCAACACACACTTACACTAACATGCCCTACACTATCACACATGCCGAAAGGCCCGTCGGGAGCTTAGAGTTGGTCCCTAATGGAGCGGTGCCCACTGGAGAGAGATACCTGGTTGGGGAAAACTCCGCTAGTCGACGGTAGGTTGGCGCCGGATCTCGCCATCCAGTGGTGGAAGATCTCCGCCGCCTCCCGATGAAGAAACATACACTACAGTTACGGAACCAATGACCTGCGTAGTTGATGCGCCAGGAATCACTAACAATCACACAATCAATGAATCAATCAAATCACTAATTTTGCTGTAGATCGTTGCCTTTTACGCTGGCGGCTGCCGATGTTGGTTGAGGATTTAAAATGTCTTTACAAGAACATTTAGCACACCAGCTCTTTATCTGCTGAAAATGTTCATTTCCGGATGGTAATTTTTCCATGGTTCTGTCAAGCAAATTAGCGCCGTGTGTTTGCTGCTGCATACCATTTGAGATCACCTGAGTTAGAGCGTGCCGCATAGATATTGCAAAGATGTCTTAACTGCTTTTAATGGGGGAACTCATCAAGGTCTGTATTCCGGCGTTGCATCGTACGAATCGCGGTACGAAAGCGGCGAAATTGTATTAAATTTGTATTGATGGAAGTTGTTTTTTTAGTATTTAGGACATTGCATTCAACTATCACCTCATTGTTGTTCAATACTATAATTATTTATCAACTCATTGGCTAACTAATGTACTTTTTGAATAATTGTCTTAATTCATTCATTTACTAATTGGTGATACACGTAAATTATGATTATATCCGGAAAATTAACCTCAGTAACCCCCAGGTAACCTGATAACTCGTGAAAACTAAATTTTACAGAAAAGCAATATAAGTATGTTGCCATTCTGCGACTAAACCAAACATGTCCAAATTCGCTCGTACAAGCTATTTTTCCTGGGGCAGCTGCCCGGCTGCGAGCACACGCAAATCCCGCTGACTCCGCTCGCACTTCACCTCCAAATCCAGAAAAAGGTTGTACACGCTGAAGTGTAACGAAAAATGATGACTTCATACAAAAATGTTTGCCGGATGTTTTTGTCAAACCACAGTAATTCTGAATTTTGTTTATATACGTTGCTACTAATTACTTTATTTCCTGTCTGCTGGTTATTGAGATTGGGTCACAAGAAAGAAAACACACATTTTACATTGCCGACGTTTCGGGCGTATATTTGGCCTTCATCAGGGCTAGAGAACAGATAAAATATTTATATACAAAGATATGTACAGTACATCACTTATATCTATAGTTGCAGTTGAACAATTGATTATGAACAGAATAATTTATTATATTTGTTTACCTGTAATGTTCTTAGTATGTATAACGTATTTACTATATCAATTACTACGTATAACAATTTTGGGAGGAAAAGTTTCTGGAGGGAAGGGAAAAGACGATCTGAAGAATTACTTAACGATGAATCAGATGGGATTCTGTAGTAATGAAAAATGAAGAGAGTATTTACCTGATGATAGAAACCTCTGATTGCAGCGACAAAGTAAACATTAGGAATTGATTGCTTGTTTGACGTCAATTTGAATTCTTATTTATGTAATGACAACAGCTCTTCCCAGTATATCAATATAAGTTGCATCCTTGTCGTCGTACGTCGTCTCGTTTTTTCCCAAGGCAGCGGTGAGGCAAATTGAAACGCTGCGAAATCTCAAAAGCGGAGTAATTTTTGTCACCTCTCCCGAGCCTCCTGCCCCGCCCCATCCCCAACGCGTTGGCGCCGGATCGTAAAGCACGCGCGCGCGGTTTGGGGCCAAGTTGGCCCCGGCCGGCGCGGCGCGGCGCGACGCGGGAGGAGGTGGGGAGCGGAGAGGAGCGAGCGGAGCGGAGCGGGGCAGCGCAGCGTTCCTCGCATTCGTCGCCCGCCTGTCGCCCGCCCCCTCCCACCCGCCGGCCGACGTACGCAACGCTGCTGCCGCAGGTCTTCACTGGGTGCTGGCGTCACTGCGGGTGCTGTTGCTCCAAGAGGTTCGGTCCCTGCCTCCCCTTTCTCTGTCGGACGGGCCAGGTGCGGATCCAGCGGATATTTTTTTTGGAGGGGGGCATCGTAGATTTTTGTTAAATAATAAACACATTTATTATTATATTGTATATTATTTATGTACTGTAGATATACTATATAATATTATTGTTTAAATAATTACATAATTCGAAAATAAATATTTAAATCAATTTTGCCACATACAGGAAGGAAAACGAAAACTCTTTGGGAGGGGGGCATGGCCCCCATGCCCCCCCCTGGATTCGCCATTAGGACGGGTTAGTACAGAACTGCAAAAATCGATCTCAAGATTTTAATGGATTTACATGTTTCGGAGAGTCCTTCATACTCGAGAGGTTCGGCCCCCCCCGCCCCCAACCGTCTTTCTCCGACGGAGTCTGCTTTACTTTTTGTCTACGGAGTTGAGAGTTGCAAATATCGATCCCGATATTTTGAAGGATTTATACGTTATAGAGAATCCTTGATACTGGAAAAGTAGTTTTTCGAGGTGTTCCCTCGTCCATGTTCGCTTAATTTTGAGTGAATTCGTGAGTTTTTTTACAAATATGTAAAAAAGTTTTTGCGAAATGTTTCCAAATTTTTGTTTTAAATTTTGTGAGGGTAGCGCACAATACACTGAATTATATGGTAAAAATGTAATTTTCATCTAAACTTTTGAATTTTCAGAAATTAGAGGCATTTTTTCGAACATCCCTTTCTTTTTTGGTGAAGAGCTTTTCGAAAGATGACCGCAGTATTAGTAACTCGTATACAAGTTGTAATATCAATATTATTATAATATATTAGTACGAGTATACTAGTGGCCTGCAGGAGCAAAAATGCTGCTGTCGAGTGTGTGGATAATGGGCTCCTGGAGCAGCAAAAATACGCTGTTCAGAAACGGCACGTGCGAATACTGTATCGTATTTCATCCTCGACGCATGACGAGCTGTTTTTGAGAATTCAGTCCGTACGTGCAGTTTGAGAGTAGGCGGACTAAGACAATCACATTTGCATTTTTCAGTCAAAAGCAAAGCCGTTTCATTCTTTTGGATTTCCCCCGAGTTCCTGGGTATCTAATGACACTATTGACACCCCTTATAGGGCCGAGAACTCCTTACTTGTCCACACCTATTTCAAATTAATAACATAGGCAAGTTGCAATATTGTATAACCGCTTGATACTTAAAAACATACACAAAGTTAAATTAGATTATCATTGTGTCTTATTGTATTACAAACATGATAAAATTTTAAAAAATCAATTTTTTGCTACGTAACTGGGATGGAAGGGTGACGGGCATAAACTCTACAAAATGGAAGCTTGCACGGTGAAATGTTTATGTTAATTTGTAAAGTGTCTAAAATTTGTAAAATTTTGTATAGTTGTTAAGTTCTGTAATGTTTAGTTAGTGTATTCTGCCACCAAGTTCTGGAACTTATTTGCAGAATTAGTAATAAATCTAAATCTAAAATCTATTTTTCATCGAATTTGAAATATTACGGGGTTAAACGTGGAAAAAAATTAGTCCCGGAACTCCACGTTCTCCAAATCCTCTCACGTTTATATTATTTAAGAAAAATCTTTAAAATATTTTCTGCTGAATCATTGTTTTTATAGAATTATATAATACAGTGACTTAGACATGCTAAAAACGTGATTGATATGCGTGTATTATAATCCTTTTGTGTGTGTGTGTTCCTGTGTGAAAGATCATCTCGATTGTAGTTTTCGTCCAGGTGTCCAGCGATCTCAGACACGAAAATTGAGAGAATACTTTTTTTCTGGGCACGAAATCAAATTTACTCACACTCGTACTTTACACTCGTACGTACTTTGAACAGCTCTTGAGAAAAAATTATTATTATTATTATTATTATTATTATTATTATTATTATTATTATTATTATTATTATTATTATTATTATTATTTGCCATTACCCGTTTAGAAGTAACGAGCAAAATACAGACATTAATGCTACAAGGTCCTTATTGAATATAAGGGCGGAAATTTGAGCTAGTGACACGCACACAGAATGTTTCGGAAGGTAAGGGAATAGCATACATTCTTCATTCCCGTTTTTCGAGTCCGTAAACAAGTGTTGTAGGAACGATGGAATATCGGGAATATCCCGGACGCATGCGCTTGGTGGAGCAGAACGAGCGGTAAATGCTTGGCTCCTCTTTCCTTAGCGCGAATTTAAATTATCGCAACCTAAGCACATCGCTGCCCTATGTCCTTCTGCTACATTCACGGAGTTATTCAAAAAGTCCTCTGTTGCAATCGAAATCTAACTTAAGGAACAAGGTAAGGGTAGAACCGAATTTATTCAAAACACAAAAGAGGCTGAATTCATGTAATGTGAAGTATTGCTGAAAATACTTTGAATGTTGTCATGCTGTCATACTTTGAATGCATGCACGACTTGTTGCTCAGAACTCGTATGAACAAAGGAAATCTTCGAACGTATGTCGCACTGATGATGCAGTAGCACGGGAGGGGACGGCGGTTTGATGCCTTCTTATTTAAAGCGAATGTAAAATATTGCAATCTGTGGATTATGGTGAATTTAATGCAATCGATATTAATTTGTAGTGAATGGGTGAAGAATTAAATGATCATCGAGAAAGAAACAGAATAAACAGGAAGATCTGTATGAACATGGTCTGGCACTATTAAAATATTTTTTTAAAATCTCGAGCGGGCCTAGGACACGTCCCTACCACAAAAAATTCACAGACGCATGTGCATATATAGTACGGAGCGCGGGCAGCACTGAAATTTCACCTTCTTTTTTGGCGCAAATCTAAATGTTCGCACCGGGAGCGGTAGCTCAGTGCGTCAACTGATGACACTGCAGTGACTCTGACCGCGAGGTCCTAGGTTCGAGTCCTGACGGCGGTAGGTTTTTCGACACTAGCTTTTCAGCTAGGTCGGATTCAGTCGCTGTGTGGAAGAAAATTCTAGCGGTCGGCTCCTCTGATCGGTAGTTTTCCGTGGTTTCTCCGATCAACATCAGGCGAATGCCGGAGCAGTGCCCTATCAATCGGGCCGCGGACCGCGCGCGATCTGTCCATCCTATTCCTTATCATATCCTCTCCCCTTAATTACACACACACACTTACACTAACATGCACTACACTACCACATATTCCGGGAGACCGGTCGGGAGCTTAGAGTTTGTCCCGGCTGGGGCTGTGCCCCGCTGGTGGGAGAGTCCTGGTTAGGGGGAAACCCCACTAGTCGACGGTAGGTCGCCATCCAGCGAGGGAAGATGACCGCCATCTTCCAAGGAGAAACATGCACTACACTAACGGGACTAATGACCTAAGCTGTTGACGCGCCCGGAACCACTAACCAACCAACTAAATGTTCGCTGACATAAACAATTCTACATTTATGAAATTACTACATTTGTGAAATTTGAAAGACATTCTCTTTGGCAGTCGAAAATTGGTGTCCAATAAGGCAAGAGACTGACCTAAAAAACTCTGTCACTCACGTTTTTTTCAAATAGTTTACGGGAGCGAATATTTTTTTATCAATCTTTCCAAAACGCTCGTTCCTATCTATATTCATAATTCAACTTAATACGGATGCTTAATACGAATAACTTCGTATGCATGGGAGTTAGTGTATTCAGTATTTGTCTACTATACAGTGTTTTAACAATGTGACTTAACTTTTTGATGTTAAATAAGTGTCCGCATTCAAACGAAGTACAGCATTACCATCTAAATCATTCTTTGAATCTGTTCGTCAGAAGGAGCAGTAGCGATGATGGAAATTTCTGCGACCTATGATAATGATACGTTAGCACGGGTGGGTAGCGGATCATGACGTCTCCCATTGGAGCCAATAAAAATGATGGCTAGACTACGCTTTTCTGCTGTGTTTATAAAGATATTGCGTACATCCGTGGGCGAATGGCCTCTGTTTTACTGGCCTCTGAACGCCCAGTGCTCGGTTTTGATCCCAACTGAGGCACGTGGATTTTCGAAAGGCAGAAAATCCCGCAGTGGCCGTATCATGCTTGTAAGAGAATCCTGGCAGGTGCCCGCCAAATTAAATCCCTCCGGCAAATTCCCATCCTAACGAGATCTCACGTTCTCCCAACCAGACAGTTCGGATAGAGTTAACTGAGATCGACGTCTGGCGGAGACAGTGACCATCACAACCAGACGCTTCAGGGGGACCCTTATGTGGCGCACGTACTCGAAAATGTTTCCGTAGATCCGCGCCGAGGGTAGGTTTCGGAGGAAGGTTGGGTGAAAAAATACGAGTGCGGAACTACAACCTGTGATCTTTTTTTTGGCGGGAATTTAATATTGATCAATAACGTACCTCTTCTCCTGCCTTCACAAGCTTGTTTACAGCACACATATTTACATATGCTTGTTACAACGCAGATCCGTGTAAAACAATTCATTCACCAAATCTAGAAAAAATGTTCATCCGTTTGGATGGTCATGCACGCCATCTTATATGGTATTCGTGGATTGTGTTAATACGTTTTAAACACTGATGTAATTTTCTACCCTCAGATAATGTTCCTCCCGTGGATTGTGAAAAGAAAGTTCATTCGAGAGTGAACACACTGTGTAACCGTTTTTAAAAGCGACACGGTATAACTGCGTATAAACGTCTACCCCAATTCTTTGGTGGGTTTATAACAAAGACTGGGTGGTAGACTATAGTTTATTCTGCAAAATTACTCTTGATAACGTAAATACAGAGTATAGAAATTGAAGAGATAAGTATTCTATAATAGCGCATGCTATTCATCTGCAAAATCCATAAAAAAGTAATATCATTTAAAGAGGCGTAGGCATATCAACTCTAGGAAATTTCCCGAAAAAATTATTACATCCAATTTTTACTTTTAATTCGTTTTTTTTAGAATCCAACGAATGTCGTAACAATTTTCAGACGTTCAAAAAATAGAGATCGTATCGTAAAAAATCGAGAAGTAACTATTATGAAAAAATAGTTAGGCGTACCTTCGTAGAATAGACCTGCCATAAAATATAATTTATCACGTACTTTACACGGTATTTCAACTTCGGTACTCACGAGTACAAGTCTGGTACCCAGACCGCTCTGACCGCCTTGGTCTTCTAAGAAAATTGATAGATTAATGTGTCGATTTTACGATGTCCCAAAACGTTGCTTTACTATATCTAAACAGCCTACGCGAGATATTACCTTATGTTGTGTGCGAGCTATTACTACAGCTTTACGGCCGCTATAGAAATTTGAACGAGTTAACTTACGAGTACGTTCGTCGAACGTCATAAGGTTATCACCTTTATTTTCCATCACCGGCTCTTAATTACATGTTACCCTCCATAACTTCATTGACTTTCTAATCCGCAGATATGTACTATGAATGGGTAGCTTTCCAGTAAATCATGTTCATTGCGTGCGTGTGATCTGACTGTAGTTGTATTCATGTGCGAACATGACAAGAAACCGATGTCGTTTGACGTTTTTGTAGCTGTTGTTTGACACTGCCGAGATGGGCTTTAGTCATCGCTCTATCCACTGCGACCTTTGAGGTCATATATTCAGTCGTATCGTACGTCGATAAAAGATTAATGTGACAGCATTGAATGAAGACCATCACATCCAATACTTCTCTGGAGAAAATTTCCTTTGAAACGATACTACAAAGAAGTCGATTCATGAAGCTCAATGGTTCACGTTTAGATAAGTTTGCAGAAATATTTGGATGCCATTTTTAAAGAAAGGTAAGGTTTTAATACTGTTCAGTATCGATCTAATTTTCTCAACGTGACACATTTGGGGAAAAAATCATTGACTTTTTTCATTGCTATGTATGACTGTATATGATATATTTGTAATTTTCATTTATAAGAACTCAAATTTACGATTTGGCCAACGAAACTTGATTTAGCATAACAAACAAGTCGAGCACAATATCCTTATATGATTACAATGAACTAGAAATAAAACTGAGAATCTGGCATTACAAATCAAAGCTGAATTAGTCTTGTCAGTTAACTTCATATACAGTAGTTAGCACATGCATACCGCAAAGCGTTTTCTCCAGAAAATACTTTTTTCAAGGCAGATTTTTCGCAGCACAGTTGGCACGTCCACGCCTCTCTACCGCTTCTCCCCCTCCCCCATATCACCGCGGGGCATTCTTGAACCCGCGACGCCCGCTGCATTACTATGCATGGGGCGTCGGGAGTGGCCTCGCGCGTGTCCGACACCTCCTCGCCAGCGCTTCCCCATTCATGTTCGTTTAATTGTTTTCATAATGGTCTATTACGGACTTGATTTAATAAATGATCACTGTGTAATACATGCAAATTGAAATTAGGTCTTCCGTTGTTTGAAAACTTGTTAATGCCGCTATTACAGGGCCGCGTTGGACGGCGGCCCAGGCGGGCGGGTGCGGGCGCCAGCGGTGCCGCGCGGCGCGCCCGGTCTCTGGCGTCTGTTATGAACCTCCGCGCGTATTGTTGTAGTATTATAATTTTACCGGGTTCGTTGTATTTGTAAGGGCCCGCCCGCCCCCACGTGCGTGTCCGCACCCACCCCTGCAATACAAATACAATGCGCGCCGCCGCCATGTTAAATATCGCTCTCGTTTGTTCTTTGGGCACGCGTGCCCGCCGCCGCCGCCGGGTCCCGGCCAGACGGTCTGAAAAGTGCCGGGAGCGGGACGGAACAGAAGCAGAAACTCGGGTGGGGGCTGTAGGATGGATCCATGTAGAGCGATGTAGGGTGGATTCGTGTGAAGCGATCGTTTTTTCTTGAGAATATTCGACGATGCTCATTTTAATATCAAGGAAGCGACGCCATTAGATTTTGATGAATACAGTAGAACTTCAATTATCCAAACCCGAATTATACGAATCGATTTTGGGAGAAAATGTGACGAATGTAACTCTGAGCTTGGCGTGAACGGTCTGCGGACCTTGACGCACGAAACAGTTCATTCTTTAAAGCATTGAGCTCCAAACACGATCACGTGTTAACTTCATTAATAACAAGTTAACACGGGATCGGTTGTCTTTTTGTACTTCCCTTCACTACACCACTGTTCAAAATTATATTGATCAACATTATTATAAAATTTCAATCATAATTTTGTTTAGTTGAAAAAATTATTCGAAATTCGTTGGAAAAACAAATCGTTGAACATGATATGGGAAAATAATTTGTATAAATTTTTCTGTGCTAAAATATGTTGGAGTAAAATAAGCCGATTTGTAACATTTGAAAGTGAATACACCCCGATTTGTATATTCGGCTGAAGGGCTAATGTATTTTGTTGAAAATTGTGGTGTTTCTTGCAGCGTTCTGCGTTCCTAGATATAGCGGAATTACTAGGTTATGTATTGTGGCCCACCGTACCACTGGTTTGTTGCAAAAGACCTGGAAAAGAAAAATGAATATGAGCTGACAGAATAATGCCTAACGTTCCATAATAATCTGTCAGCAACACATCGAATGGAAACAAGTAAATTATACACACAATATAACCCCAGCCTATTAGTGGCCATTTCAAAAGCTACACTTTTATCTTGGACATGTTGATTGGCAGGAAAATGTCGATTTATGGGCATTGAACAAGCAAACTGCAAGTTGCGAACCAGCAGTTACGAAATACATTAAAAGAATGATGAATTTGCGTGAATATGATTAGTAATTGGCGTGGAAAATTCCTCAGTAAGAATACCAAAATATCAGCTTTTTATTACTTGTAACTTTTATTATCATGTATTGTGAACAAATGTTTGAGTCCTTAGGGAAACGTATTGTCTTCTTGAATTTGAATGTTGAAAAGGAGATTGTGGGATAGGGTTAGTAAGTAATGTAGATCACCACCATCTTCCGTTTCAAATTTCCTTTTCCTTAAAAGGATATTGATTATTGTGCGTAATATACCAATATTGGTATTTTATATTGTTATATGGATTTAAATGTATTAGGAGAGTACATGTGTGTGAAAGTTAATGCACTTCAGTATATTTGTAGCGAGTACTAAACGAATCTTGTTCAAATATCTTTGTGCGAAGTAATATTATATATCAGCGAGCGAAGTTGATATTCAGGTTGATTTTATCCATCTATCGCTCTCGCCCTCACCTACTCCCAGCACACGTTACACTTCGTCCCCTCCAGCCCCACCTACCGGAAGACGTGGCTCAGGGCATCAACAGATGTCACTGTAGTGCCTCTGACCGGGAGGTCCCAAGTTTGAGTACCGACAGCAGCAAGATTTTCGACACTAGCTTGTCACCTAGGTGGAATTCAGTCGCTGTCTGGAGGAGAATTCTAGAGGCCGGCTGCTCTGATCGGTAGTTTTCCGTAGTTTTTCCGATCAACACCGGGCGAATGCCGGAGCAGTACCCTAACAAACGAGCCACGGACTGCGCGCGATCTTTCCTTCCTCTTCCTTGTCATACCCTTACTTACACATACTTACACTATCATGCATTATACTACCACACAAGACGGGAGACCGATTGGGAGCTTAGAGCTTGTCCCGACTGGGGCGGTGCCCCTCTGGTGGGAGATGCCTAGATGCGGAAAACCCGCTAGCCGAGGGTAGATCGGCGCCATATCTCTCAATCTCGCGGGGGAAGCTACATCGCTACATCACGCGATGAAAACATATACTACACTTACGGGATCAACGACCTTAGCAATTGCCGCGCTTGGAATCACCAGTCAATCAATCCAGCCCCACCTCGTCTCCGCTTCGACTCACTCTACCAGATACCGCCCCGTTCCTCTTCACTTTTTCCTGGACTCTGCCTGGACTTCCAGCGGCGGAGAGACGTTGCTACCTCCCGGGATATGACATTCACTGCACTTAGGAGACTAATGATGTAAGCAGATTCGCGGCCAGATATAAATACCAACGCCCAACTAACAACTATCAATTGCAAAACATTTCGTACTCGGGTTTTGTGCACATTTCGTGCGATCCCGTTCTCCTTGCTTTCTATTCAGTCCTTGTTTGCTCTCTACATCATTCCAGTCATATTTCATGCCGCAACACTCTAGGTCCGGAATGTAGAAGGCGAGTGCGCTGATCACTGTGCATTGGTGCGTAATGGAATGTGGCGTAGCATGATTGGAATTGAGGGATATACTGAAGTAATGCGATGCCCGACGAATCATGACAGTATAAGGTGGAGAAGAGCGTTGCAGAGCGAGGGAAAACTGAAGAAGGTCGGAGCGGAGCCGAGCCTGTCAAACGGAGCTGAGCGGCGCAAGTGTAACGGAGCGGAGCAAAAGGAGAGGAGCGGGGCTGGTCAAGAGGAGCTGAGCGCAACGACGAAGAGCGAGTCGCAGTGAGGCGGAGGGTAGGGACGAAACGGAACGGACGGAGCAGGTAAAGAGGAGCGGGCCGGCACCTGGTAGAGTGAGACGAAGCGGAGGTGTGGCTGGAGGTTGACGAAGTCCAACGTGCAGGGGGAGTAACTGAGCGAGACGGGGCGAGGAAGAGCAGGAACGCCGGAGTGCAGGAACGCCGGAGTGCAGGAACGCCGGAGTGCAGGAACGCCGGAGTGCAGGAACGCCGGAGTGCAGGAACGCCGGAGTGCAGGAACGCCGGAGTGCAGGAACGCCGGAGTGCAGGAACGCCGGAGTGCAGGAACGCCGGTAGGCCGTGGCCGAGTTGGGCGCAGGGTGAAGGCGGGGTGGCGACGTGCGGCGACCGCGGGGCGAGTGGGAGCAGAGAAGAGCGGAGCGGCCGACACTGGAAGGCGCGCTCCGAGGCCCTGCGCGGGCTTGTGTAATGCTCATTCGGCCGCCGGTTAACACGGCCGTGCGGGCTATTTTGAGCGTCCGTCTTCGAATATCTGTGGTAAGAGGCCATAAACACGTTTCCAGGACAGCGCTGCTACGGCGCGCTAAGGAGGCCGCCTGAGCCGCGTCTGCTGGGGTTGGGGGGGGGGGGACGGCGCCGGGTGGCACGCGCCGGTGGTGGCGTCAGGGGCGGCGACGACGGTAACAGGGGCGGTGCGAGGGGTATGGAAGCGTCGCCGGATGTGGGTGGGGACATGTGTGTGGGCAGGGGAGAAGGGGGACTGGAATGTGGGCGTGGCTTAGGCAAGTTGTGGGCGGGGCGGAGGCTATCTTGGTTAGAAGCGGAGGTAGAACGGGGAGTGTGTAGGGGACGCATAGATGGGTAGGTTGGAAGCTAGGTACCGTACACAGAGGCAGACTGGAGAATAAATGCATTGTGTGCTCGTAAGATCCAACAATGTTCTTCGGCCAAAGAGACATTTCTTTTGACAGGGGAAAATGTAACTCGACAATTCGAATATGAATTGTAGAGTTATAAATGTTAATGCAATTTAATTTGCGGACATTGAAAATTGTAATTGGATGATAACTGCAAATTCACTAGCGAATAAATACGAAAAAATCAAAGAATGACAGTAGAGTACATTGTAACAAGAGAGAAAACAAAGAATTGGAGAGGAGCCGTGAAGAACAAATATTTGCTCATGAAAGTTACAGCTTGAAATCCAGTAAAAGCACAAAGAGCACGATTTAGAAATAATTTAATTCATATGGAGCATATTCATATTCATCTTTGTATTTTATTATTTTTAATGCATTAATAATAAATTATGAGTCGTTTACATTGTTAGTGTTCGTGTCTGAACGACTAAATTCTGGAATATGATTAAAGCATACATAGTTTGCATAATATTTTTTAAAGTATTTAATATGGACTTTTTCATCTATCGACACTTTTTATTTACAAAAAACGATACCGAAACTGCGTCAGCACGGCATGTCAACATGCCCTCGTCCTCACAGAGGTAAATTTGTGGGCAGTGCTAATACGACTACCGTTGAATCTGTTGGAAAGGGGCCAGTTTGAGGGGACATGGTTTGCTTCAGGTGAAGAGTAAAGTACCGGAACATGTTCAAATGCAATCCATTCATTCAATAGATTTCCCTTGTTGTTTTCAGGTCAATATACTGTGCTAGCTAATCACGTATGATAATGACTTAAATTACAAACGAGTTAATGAGATTAACGTAGATGGCACCTTCCCAAATGGAAAGTTTGGCTTCTTTCGTTGTCTTTGGTAAACAAATCATAAAACCTTTCCTCAAAAGTGAATGTTATGTAAAAGCGCTGAATAGCCAGTTAGCTATTACGACAAAACCAATTTATAAATCCTTACAACGAACACAATAATATTAAATATTATGGACAGTGTTCGATCTCGTGTATTGAATTCTTGATGATTCATAATGATAAATTTCATTATGAAGATTAATTACGTGGAAAATAAACTTCCTTTTACTTTTATATGTTGAACTAGGCTGTTTTTTTTGTCAGAGTGCGTAACCTGAAATTACTGCATTTGATGTTGCATTGCAACCTTGTGACTATGCATTATGGGTTCAGTCTTCTGCGAAAAATACTACCTTGCCACTTCTGACAAAAAGACAAGCGAAATTCTTCGCGGCGTACTTCTCGGAAGTGCCTACGGACTTGTACGTCAATTCTTGTTCTCTCTGAGCAAAGTTCTATGAAAATTGGTTTATTTTCTCCCTCTGAAGTATTCGTTTTTTTAAAGAAGAAAATTATTATTATTATTATTATTATTATTATTATTATTATTATTATTATTATTATTGTCACCATCATCATCACCATCATCATTGAAACCTTTTCGACTAGATTAAGCGATACGATTTCTCACTCATATTTCTTCTGGTTTTCTTCTTTTGCAATTATTCTTTCATTCGCTGGTTCGCTCTAGCAAGTTTCTCTCTGAATAAATTAGTTGATCTCTTGAGTTTCTCGACGGAGAGATCCTACTTCCGCAATTTTATCTTTAAACCCTCTTGTACTTCGTATTTACCATCTCTTGTTTTTTTGTGCTCACAGGATTCCAAGTCTTTGCTTCTTTCACCCAAAGAATAGGAGTTATATTGATGACCAACTAAATACGTTGTCCATGACAAAAAATGAATACCTGATGATAACATACAAACGTTCTCTAAGCGTACAAAAATCTTTGAAAATATATCTGTTTTTCTATTTTGAAAATCAATTGACAATATTTGCCGAAAATGATAGGGACCAAATATTGTACTTGTATAATAATATATTTAAACAATAATAAAGTAGCAACGAATACATTTTCAGCATCTTGTTTCTCTATGATATTTATTTTTTGCCCTGTCAAATTAAAATATAATACGGGGATTCAAATGTCGAATTTCTTATTGACAACAAGGAAACGAACAATTCATTATTACTTAAATATCAATGTACAGCACTAATGACATTCCTCATAATCACACATGATTTTGTTCATTTGGTGTTTTAATTGACTTAATAATATATTGAGTTACAGCTTTAACAGAACTGATTGACAGAACTTTCGGTAGCAGATTTCTCTCTTGCGAAAAATACCCGTCTTCCCTGGATCCGAACCACGAGTGTTCCCAGTTAATCGCCTTCATGGGGTGGGGCGAACTATCAGATATACTCAGCTAGTAACTGGTGATGGACAATATGTAAGCGTGAAAATGCTTGTCTTTGTTTTGTTTTTTGTTATTTCCACCACGAAACACATTTAATGCTTCGGGAACTAGTATCTTGTCGCTGCTTTCCACATTTCCAACGCTTGTTAGGGATTTTCCTGATCAATGCGATGATATACATGATAGCTTATTGCTCGGTCCTAAGAATAGGAATGAGTGCATTATGTGAAAGGAATGACAGCGCGCAGACCGCGGTCCATTTTATAGGCTGCTGTTTCGACATTCTCCTGAAAGTGACGAGAGAAACCGCGGAAATCAGCGAAGACTAACAAAGAATTCGATTGTGATAGGCGCCACAAAATTACCGAACGAACCTGCGTCCTCCCAATTACTGGTACACTCGACCTTGAAAGCGTCGTCTTTACAGTCGCCGCTCTTTGTGCTGGTCTTGGTTTGACTCCCTCCCTTAAAGTTGCGTGCTAATCTGTTTCTTGCACCTCTTACGAAATTTAAATAATACTGCTACGATATATTTTTTTGAAGGTGAGGAGGGCAGGTTCAATTTTTTTACTTCATTAGATCCGATTTACACGGTTCTTTTTGACGAACGACTCTGCGTATGAGCGCGTTCGCTGAAACTCGGTGTCGTATCTGGGGGTTCCAAAGGTCTCACTGAGCATGCGCACGTTCGCTCAATCTTCAGAAACGTTCGTACCGGGGGTGGTAGCTCAGTGCATCAACTGACGTCACTGCAGCCCCTCTGATCGGGAGATCCTAGGTTCGAGTCCTGACGGCGGCAGGATTTTCGACACTAGCTTTTCAGCTAGGTCGAATTAAGTCGCTGTCTGGAAGAGAATCCTAACGGCCGGCTGCTCTGATCAGTAGTTTTCCGTGGTTTCTCCGATCAACACCAGGCGAATGCCGAAGCAGTACCCTAACAAACGGGCTACGGACCGCGTGCGATCTGTCCTTCCTCTTCCTTGTCCTATCCTCTCCCCTTACACACACACACACACACACACACACACACACTAACATGCACTACACTACCACACATTCCGGGAAACCGGTCGGGAGCTTAGAGCTTGTCCCGGCTGGGGCGGTGCCCCGCTGGTGAGAGAGTCCTGGTTAGGGGGAGACTCCACTAGCCGACGGTAGGTCGGCGCCGGATCTCGCCATCCAGCGGGGGAAAATCACCATCTCCCGAGAAAAAACATGCACTACACTAACGGGAATAATGACCAAAGCATTTGACTCTCAGAAACACGAAAAAATCAATCAATCCAGAAACGTTCATCAAAAAGGAGCTCGTACAGTTGCTGGGCGTCTTAGGGTGTCTCTCGCTAGAGGAAGCCCAGCCCTAGTCCTTTTCGCTGCCGGGTTCGAACGCGCGCCGTCGCGATCTCTTTGCCACGCAGGTGCGGCGCGGAGCGGAGTCGTCGCCGCCTCCACTGCCGTCCCCCTCCGCCGCCGCCTATCTCTCCACCTCTTTCCACGCCGCCCGCCCGCGCGCCCGTCCGCCGAAGGTGAAATGAACCGCGTGCCTTTCTCTTGCGCTGGCCGATGCAAGGTCACGGCCGCAACGCCCCGCCTTGCATTACTCCCCCCGCCCTGCCTCGTCCCGCCTCGTCCCGTCCCGCTTCGTCCCGCCCACGACGTCCTGCTCTACCTCGCACGGTCTCAGTCCAGTCCAGCCCCGCCCCGCCTTGCCCTGCCCGGCTTAAGTCCAGCCCCGCCCGACCTTCCCCGCCTCACCTCGCCCCGGTGCACTCCGCCCCGCCCCGCCCCGCGCTGCTCTGTCTCTCTCCGCCTCTCACCACTTCGTCCCGCGGCGCACAGAGTATTGCCGATCGCACCGTCAATTGCACTAGCACGGGCGGAAACCGAGGGCGAGAACTGGCCGAGAAAAACGAAGCATTCTGGGAAGCTCCGGGCGGGCGGGCTTAAATTGCTGCTAATACGTCGATTACTTAGGGCTCCGACGGGAAAAACTGGTCGAATCTACAGACGCCGAGCGAAGCGGCACGGAGCACGAGGCGGGGCGTTCCAATTGCTGGCGCGCGCGGCTACTCACGGGCATTGGGATTGCAATATCTTGCACTTACTTGGAAGCATCGCGACACCAAATGAGGAGACTAAAACCGTCATTCAGTATTTCATAACCGACAAAAAAAGTCAAATGATCTGTTATCAGTTTTTGATACATCCTGACAGGAATATGACGTTAGAGGAAGAAGTCGATGTGGATATATCGACGCTGCACACGAAACGACATACCTAAAAAAATCTTCGTTTTTGAGGCAAGTGAAAAAATGTGTTTAGAAAATACTGTATATAAAGGCAGAGTAAAACAATTTGTATGTCTCAGCATTATAAATGCTTACTTTGAGGATTCAATCTTTCTCTTGCAAAATGAAAATTTTTTAAATCTTTCACTTTTTTCCGCTCATGATATGCCAATATAAGTGACGCAGGCCGGCTGCAACAGCTCTGATGTTCAGAGTTCCCATGTGAAGCTACTTGGACCGGTCGGAACTTTCCATGTACTGCGTAGTAAAAACTCTCGAAGACGCATCTTCCGCCAAAAGGCGCAGAGTATGTATTTTTTCCCCCAAACTCCCACCTTCTCTCCTCCTGACTGCCAGGAAGTAAGGGGCAATTGGTGACCGGCTTCGAGAGCGATTGCGGTTATTAGTGACAAACGTATTGGCACTCTTCGCTTTCGGCGTGAACGCCTTCCAAGAGAATGAACTCTCCCCGATACGAACTTCTGAAGACACCACGATGAACGACTGAAGAAAATTGCCTGGGGGTATAGCTCTCAGTTAACAATTTAGTGTACGTGTAGTGGAAGATTCTTTCAAGTTCGTTCCCGGTATAGGTTACCCCTACCAAAATCCTTCCTTGTGAGTATTCACCTGGGGACTCCAAACGGCACTCTTCCTCGTTAGGAAATGCACGGGTACGATATCACATGCGCAGAATATGGCTATCGACTCGCTCAAAAATTATCTTGATATGAAATTGCCGGAGCTTGCGGGGCCTTTGAGATCTCGTAGGCAACCTGAATTGCAGCATGCAGGGAGAGGTGAAAGGGTTTTTCATGACAGTGCAGAAGTCGTGTTATTTTATGACCAACGAAGTATGACGCTGTGTTTGTTGGCTTGACAAAAGGGGCTCTCGTTAAACCTCAGCCTCTCGATGGATTAACTGATTATTTTGTATTTCCGGGCGCGTCATTTCCCATGGTATTACTCGTAAGTGCAGTCCAGGTTACATCTAGGGAGGTGGTGATGTTCCTCCCGCGCTGGAACGTGAGATTTGGCATCGACCTACACGTTGGTTTGCAAGGTTTTCCCCTCCAGTTACCTCCCTCAGAGGGCCACCGCCGCTGTCGAGACACGCACTAAGCACCGGACTGGTCTCCCTACGTGCGTGGTTGTGCAGTTAATGTAAATGAAAGTGTCTTTAAAGAGATCAGGAACACGGATGAGGAAGGAAAGATCAGGCGCAGTCTGTGGCGCGTTTGTTAAGGTACTGCCCCGGATTACGCCTGGTACAGATCGGAGAAACAATGCAAATCTGCCGATCAGGTAACCTGCGATTCGAATTCTTTCCCAGACAACGATTAAATTAGCTATGTACGGAATGTAGGCAATCCGCCACCGTCAGCACTCGAGTCCTAGGGCTTTCTGGTCAGCGACGCTGCAGATGCATCGTTCATGCTGCCACTGAGCCATTCCAACTGGTGTCAGGTTTAAAGTCATGTGGGCAACGCTGTACATTGAGACCTGCATTTATAAAGGTTGAGTTATATTACGGTTGTAAAAGAAATCGCGTCTGCGTGTGCTAGGCAATGAGATAATAGTAAGTTATGTAAAAAGTGCGTAAAATATGTGATTACTCGCGTATGCTCGGGTGACGAACTTGATTCCCTTCGCGCACGTGTTGCGTGTACTATTTTTTAACACGCCATGCGCGAAAGATGTTTCGCACTCTTATTAGTTACAATGGAAAAAATAGAGTTTTTGCACACGGAAAACAAACAGGAGAAACCTTTGAAACTTTGCACACGGCACCGCGGCGTGTTAAAACATATATTTGGTATTTTGCTGAGATGCGATCTGTTACTGCACAGCAGTTTGTCGATAAAATCTGTTGTTGCAAAACGTTCAAAAACTTGTAAATATTGCGAGACGAATCGGCCACATACTGCTAATTATCACTTGTGAGAATATTTACTTTTTATGCTTCCTCCCTATACCAGTACAGGCGTAGTACAGGCGTGTCAAGGTCGCGGGCAAGGTAACTAGCTTATAAGAGTTCGCGGGCACTGCGTCCAGAACAACTGCCGCGAGAAGTCAGCTGTCAGTTATTGCCCGAAATTTAGCTATATTAATATCAAATTCCTCTATATTAATATCCACTTCCTCTACTAAAGCAAAGAAATTATCCATTAAAATGAAATAATACACCAATCAACTTTCAAATGGACAATTGAGAGAACAATTAACCATTTTCAATCACAAGTATGATTTTGACGTGACTATTTAAGAATACAATAATTTCATTAACTTCGTACTTTTAGGTTAGGAAGTTTAACAAAGGTGGTCTGGTATAAGAGCTCTCCGCATTGAATTGTGAGAATTATTTACTATCCGTGAGAATTATTAACTAACTGAGACTTGTTGATTTATTTTACGTTATATATGACGAATAACTGAATTATTTACTTGTAACATACATAACACTACACAAAAAGGAGGAAATAATTCTGGATTCAACCATATTTCTGCTCATTGGCAAAAATGTTTTTGTAAGGCAGAATTTAAAAAGAAAATGAACTTAAAATAATAATAATAATAATAATAATAATAATAATAATAATAATAATAATAATAATAATAATAATAATAATAATTAAGTTGTAAGGTGTATAAATGTAATTCAAATCTGGCAAACATGTGTTCCTATGATGCCACTATTCCCCGCCTCACGCCGCTTCCACTTGCGTGTTCACCCCTTTCCGGATTTAGAGGAGAAATGAGAGCGGAGTCTGGGGTGATTGCCATAAAACAATATTGCAGGGTAATCCAATTATAGGGGCATGAAAACGTGGAGTTTGAAGAGGGTAAGAGGGCATTTATGCATTTATTTATGCATTTATGCATGCATTTATGCATTTATTTATGCATTTAATCATTAAATTTTCGTCAAAAACAGTTAAAAAGTGTGTGACGTACTATGGAGAGAGGTGTAATATGTGCATGGTTTCTTGAGCTATGGGATATTTGTTCTAACTCATATACATTTGGTGCTTGGATGCTTTGGTTATTTTCCTGGGGAATTTATTTTGCAATGTTTGAAGGTGACCGAGCTTAATTAGTGATGCTGCGTACCAAATGAGGTAAATCGTGTGCAACTATTAGGAAAATGATGGGCTTGAATAGGATGACGAAGGTTGTTAGTTTAAGTGGAGGTAGAGACGGTTTACTTTACAGTATGCTTTTTTGTCGGACGTGATGGATGGTGAGATTTTCAGGTGACTTGTTGGACAAGAAGGAGACCTAGATATTTTACGACTTGAAATGGAATATGTTTGGCGATTAAAGCAATTACAAATAAGAGTACGAAATATGTGGGCAGCCGACCTGGATGGCCGAGGTGGCTAAGAGCGAGTACCGACTCAGCGCTTCGGTCCGAAGGGTCGCGGGTTCGAGTCCCGCCCTGGGCATGGCTGTTTGTCCCTTGACTTTGTGTGTGTGTTGTCGCGGAGGGCCTCGCGTTCTGCTGACCCCAGATCAGAGGAGCCCGCAAGTGTTTGTCTAGTGTATGGTCGAATATGCGTCCCTTCGGGACGTAAAGGGCAACCGGCTGTCGGCTGGATAAAAGCCCTAGGAAAAAAAAAATGGGCATAGTAGCTTTGGGCTCAGGATGCTGAATGTCTCGGGGTAGGGGGAGGTCGTCAATAAACGTGCGGTTCAACAGATTGCTGTAAAATGTATTAAAATAGTGTCTCCCTTCCTCCTTGCTATTGTAAAATTTGACACATTCAGTGCCATCTCCGTACAGTTTTATGTATTTCAGAGTTTTCAGTGGATCATTATCTGTCGAGAAGGGAATGGAAGCATTTTTAGGTAATATGAATAACATTTTGGTGTTGAGTTTTACATCTGAAGTGACTCACTCTGTATATGGGCTCATTGGTTTGAAGTTCAGTGCGCCAAATGTCACGAGAGAGTAAAGAGCGTCCAAAACATTCGGGTTCACATCAGTTGATTGTAAAATGTATCACAATAGTCATGTGTGACTTTTTTAGTATTATGCGAACCAAATATTGCAATGACATCTTTGTTCATCTTTATCACTGAGACGTTTTTGTCTTTCAGTATCGCGTAATATGTAATAGAAGTGATTCATGTCGCCAAAGACTGACATCACTCTACGAACGTACTAGGTCATGTTATGTATAAACAGGACATTATGGATAGTTTGTCAATCCGATTCATATTCTGAGTGCAGTAATTTACTGGAAAAAATACAATAGATATACCGCACTCGCGGTAATTTTGAGGTCTAATATAATCCATTGAATGACATGACTAGACCTGAGGCTGAAGATTATATTTATGATGATTTAAAAGTGTACAGCGTTTCACCTTTATAGTTTTTGTCTACCCGACTTCGCTCGGTGAGACTAGAGGAAGACATGAAAGGCTCGACTGGAGACCGACCTCTAAAATTATCTTTCCTGTGGTAGCGTCAATTCCGCGTGCTAATTAACTGCTATCGAAAATCTCCCTCTCCTGAACACGAAACGGGCGCCGGGAGTATTATAACTGCATTGCAAAGTGACAACAGCTTTCTCGGATGCTATTTTTTTGTTTTATTAAGGTTAAGTTTAAAGATGGACTGAGATATTTTGGTGCTATTTTATGAATTTATTGGAGGCCAAAAATGGTGCTATGTGATAAAATCTCCAACCGCATCAATGTTCTCGGCATTTTGCGCAAATTCTTTAGTATACTATAACTCTTATCGTACACGTGAACTTTATTATCAAACCGATAGACATATAATTCATTACACATTTATCACACAACCTGACAACCAGCCTTTAGGACCAAAGTGAATAATATGTCTCCAAATGGAACATCCGCAGTCTTCGAGCATTTTCTTGATAAGAACGAATACGATCACATTTCCTTTTTAACCAGGATATCATGTTAACTTCAAACTTTAACGGTAGTTAAATTTAATTTCCATAAAAGTTTTATGATATTCACACGTCAATAAACGCTGGAATCCAAAGGTCGCAAACGAACTTCTTTGCTTCCTAGCCATTTCGAGAAGAGATACAGTTTCTCCGTGGTGGAAGCACGCTGATGAAAAAGCTGTCCGTGAAGGCGAGCAGGTTGGCGTGTTTCACTGTAGTTCAGAATCGTGTGGGTCCCGAGTGCTCGCATAGAGTGACGATATCCAACCTTCATAGACGGTGGTGCCAGGGATTGCATACCTCCGTTTCTTGTATTGCATGCTTAGCCTCCATTAAGATATTCATGTGATGCGTACGTTATTGAAGTTATGTCCCTCGATGATGTTGATGATGTTGGAATGTCAAGAGGGTGCTGTAATCTTCTTGGTTTTATTTGAGAGAGGTAGTTATCGTAAGTGTGCAGAAGGGAACCAGCTTCCCGTTTTTGTAATTATGTACCTTGTGATAAGTTTAATTTGAAAACGAACGCACGAAAAATATGAGCATTACATTTTGAACGCTAACTCCCTTACTATGATATAATTATATTATCACAAGGAATAAAAAGTATCAAATATGCGTTAAACAGTTTTTTCTTCTATTGATTTCACATTTTCCAAAAATAACGAACATGCATGGATACCAGTATTTCAGTACACTATGCCAAACTTAATTTTTAATGACTATGATTGAGACGTGGGTGTAGTTGACAAATAATAGTCTTACAAAGAATATGGCGCATCGTCCTCACATCAGAGACGATCAATGTTTTGGATATCACCGCTGATTTTCTTAGTATGTTGAAAACAGTCACGCAATTGCATATTCGGCTGCATCATTACTTCGGTTTATGCTTTTGTTCTGCTCATCTGTGCTTTTAATGCATAGTTTTGGTTGAAGATTTCAAAGGTTTATGTGACATAATGTGCATAGGGAAATCTGCTATTCAATAACAGGCAGCTATGTATCTCAAGCGTCTGCTCGCTACCTCTGATTAATAATGACATAAATGGTAATAAACGCAGAGATTAGTGACGCGTGATTCCCACTTTGGGCAATGCATTTTTTTTGTGATGTACTATTCTGAAATTTCAGATTATTATCTCAGTAATTTAGAGATTATTGTAATAAATGACGTACCAAATTTTAAAAAAAGTATATTTCATTGTATATTGCATGTTCAGAGAAGAGAGTACATTGAATTACTAATATCCTAAAGTAATATCAGTCGTTAATAATGCTCTAAATATGCCTTCAGGGAATGGTTCAGAGCAAAGCATGCCAGAGAAATAGCAAATGTTCAAATGGCCCTTTCCTTCTGGAAATTAATATAGCTTGGATTTTGCAAAATCATAGTATACAATGCGAATTATTTTAATGATGTAGTGAATTGTTGTTGTTATTGTTATTGTTATTACTATTATTATTATTATTATTATTATTATTATTATTATTATTATTATTATTATTATTATTATTATTATTATGTGTCGTCATATCAATAAATAGTTTGCATTAGAACATAAAAATGTGTGCCTACCCACTTCCTTTTGTAATGGCGAAGCTGTGCGGGGTTGAGTGACGCCTGCGCCTCCGCCTGCGCCTCCGCGTTCGCCTTGCAGCGCGCGTGACCCGCTCGTGGCCTTTGCCCTGTTGCAGGTAAGAGCGGGTTTGGCGCCGGCCTTGTCGGGGGCTCGTTTGTAGCCGCGCTCAGGGACGCTTCATCGATGGGGCTGGTGAGTTGAGCCGCGGCTGCCGCTGGCGCCGCACCCGCACCCGCACCCGCACCCGCACCCGCACCCGCACCCGCTCCGCATCCGCTCCTGCTTCTGTTCTTGCTTCCGATCCTGCCCCCGCTCCCGCTCCCGCTCCCGCTCCCGCTTCCGCTTCCGCTCTCGCTCCCGCTCTCGCTCCTGCTCTCGCTCCCGCTTCCGCTGCCGCTCTCGCTCCTGCTCCCGCTCCCGCTCCTGCTCCTGCTCCCGCTCCCGCTCCCGCTCCCGCTCCTGCTCCTGCTCCTGCTCCTGCTCTTGGCTCCTGGCTTCTGTCCATACTCTGGTTCTTGCTTCCACTCCCGTTTCCGCTCCTGCTCCTGCTCCTACTTCTGCTTGTGCTCCTGCTCACGCTCCCGTTGCAGCTCTAGCTCTAGCTCGCTCTCGCACCCGCTCCTGCTCCCATTTCTGGCGTCGGCATCGGCTCCGGCACCTGCTCCCATTCCCGCTCCCGCTACCACTCCTGATCCCTGGCTCCCGCTCTTGCTTATGGCTCATCCTCCCTCTCCAGCTGCCACTACTGCACTGGCATCCCCACTCAGACTCGCAGCCCCTTGCTCCCACTGTAGCTCTAGCTCTCCGCTCCTGCTCCAGCTTCTGCTCCCGCATCTGCTTGTGCTCCTGGCTTCTGCACTTGCACCCGCACCCGCTCCTGGTCACGCTTGTTCCCAGGTATATTCCCATTTTATATTCCCGTTCACGCTTCGTTCTCGTAATCGCTTGCCCCCTTTCCACTCCCGCTCAAGCTCTCGCCCTCATTGCTACTCTCGCTCTAATTCCCACTTTTTCCCGCTTCTTTTCCAGTTCTCGTTTCCGCTCTTAGTTTTCAGCCCCGTTCTTCTTCTTCCATTTTTTGACCTGTTTCTCATTCTCGTTCCCGTCCGGATCCGGCTGTTGCACCGTTTCCGCTTTCTCTACCGTTCACCCGATCTTGTCCCCGTTCTCCTCACTACTCCCGCTCACATTTTCGTATCCGTGGTTTATTTTGCCCACGCAGCCACACTTTTTCGTTCTTTTGCCCGGTTGTCCTACACCATCTTTCACTCTGTATCTCCTGCTTTCGCGACCGCTACCGTGCACGCTCCGTCGTTAGGTATGTGACCCAGTCCATTTTTCCTTCCTCTCCCCTCTTCTGCGGCACCCACCCGCACGCGTGGACCATGAGCTTTCTCTGTGACCTCTTTGTGAACTTCCTGATCTCCGTTTACTCCCAGCCATTGCAGCTTTGGTTCTTTGACGTTCTTTTGCAAAATCTTTGTTATATATTTTTATTCTCACGTTCTCAAACTTGCCTTGTTTTTCTCCTCTCCTGACAGAATACTTTTTCAGCTCATTTTCTTTCTCTTACCAACTTCTTATCATTTATGTCTTTTTTATTTCCTTCGATGGCCGATTTTCAATATTTTCTATATTTTTTAATTCCCTCGAACAACGTATTTTTTCTACTTGTCTTTACATGAATCAAAAATAAATAAACAAATAATATTTCCCCATCTCATCGTTTTTCCTGACGCCACCTTACTTTCTTTTTCTTCACCTTTTCATCTATTTTCTTGATTCCATTTTCTTTCTTTGATTATTATTTATTACTTACAGACTTGATACTTTCTTATTCTTTCTAGTTTCTCGTTCTCTTCTTAATCGTAACTACTGTTATCTTCTGTAGTGCGTTCTTAAATTTCCCAGTTGTTCGATTTGTTTGAAAGTTAATAAAAAAACGATTTTCGGTTTACATTTTTTTTCATTTTACTCGAATATCTGCAATTAAATTTATTAGATAAATATCGTCACTCTTTGAACATTATATACCATCTTATTTACCTTTTACTTTTTCTCAGCTGCGCAGAGTTATCATTATCATTATTCGTTCATCTTCCTCATTCTTCTTGCTACTTCATTCTGCCTCCATATACCTCCTAAAACAACACCTTCCACTGCTTGTGTGCCGGACCTCCTCGCAGCCTGTTTGCCTTCCATCTCCTCAAGGTACCAGAGTTGTGCTCATAAAAGTGTAGCTGTAATGGACAAGTGTGAATAAATAAGGCTGTTAAGCGTCTAAACACTGAAAACTAATGAATTTTACTCCCCTGGATAATGTGCCTAATAACCTACAAAACGAGGAAGCCTGACTCTACAGTTTTGTGGTGACTGTAACATTTATAGACGGGCTTTTAGTTTTAAATAGTTTATGGCCAGTTAGAGCGAAGTGCTGGAAGAAATATTCTTTTTTTTTTTGTAAAGGTTGTGTAATTGTGATGAACTGCTCACAAAATTCTGAGGGCTAGGCCTTAATTGCGCGACTTGACTTGGACGCTCAATAGCCTTATTTAATTGCATGCGATATTGTAATAGTATTATTGTTAGTGCTAATGGATGAGCAGTTATTTGTTTTATGGTTGCTGTTCACTGGATTTCTTTTCAGACGATGAATAGCTCCGTTGCTTTTGTTCTCCAATATAAATTGCCTTCCACGCATTTAAGGAGATGTTTATGGATTCACTGTTCTTCCTTCATAGAGCTTAATAGGTTATTGAGGCATTTATGAGCATATTAAACACGCTTTCTTCCAGCTTTCTTAGCTCAAGACAATTTACGGCCTTTCTTGCCTTTATGACAAAAGAGCCGCCAATGATGTTCTTGACGTCAGCGACATGATGATGGAACTAATGCAGTTTCAAGAAGTAGAGAATTAATACCACAAAATACACCTTGCAAACATGTAGAATTCCAATTAAAATAATGTTTGTCTTTTGATGTATTTAAAACGACCATATGCGTCAAGAAGAATTTGATAAAATTCAGCTTTATCGCAGTTTCTTTGTGCATTTTTAAATAATTCTCATAAATTTTGTATTGTTTCGAGGTCTTTCTTCTAGAATATGTTCTTTAATAATGTCACATACATTTTTTATCTGACGATTTCTTTCTGAAGATCTGGGGAACTTTCATATGGGTTTTGCATGACAACTACGAATTGGTTGATTATCTGAATATTGTCTCATGTTATTGAGTATGTTTGTGCATGTTCTAGAAGAGAAATAGGAGAAACTTCATGAAATTTACTCTTTGGGATTATTTATTGAATTCTGTTTCTTATTTAACTCGAAATGTTGAATAATTTTTGACTACGAAAACCTGTTATTTCTTCCTGTACTTTGAATTACTTAGTGTTTTCACCTACAAAAGTGATGTATTTTTGGAGCGCCAAAATAGTACGTCTTTCCTTTTATGTCTGGAATTAAAACTACCACATCGAATTTATGTGGAACAATTGGACCAGCGTGTAACAACAAAACACGGCAAGAGAAGACGAAGGGGATGAAGAAATTCTTGCTCGAAATTCCTGAACGCGACTGAATTCTAATTGCTCACAACTCTCTTTTCTAATCTGTGACACCCTCGGCGAGGTTCGACCGTTTTAGCCGCAACTATTTGTTTGGGTTCGCTTCTGTGGGCGACAAGAAAACTTTGCTTGAAAGCCTCCTGACTTTTCGAACACTGACTCTTGGAATTTCTGCGTTGGATTTTTGTTAGAAAACTTCAACAAGATTGCGGAGTAGTCCGGAAGTACGTACTGTTTTTATACATTTTTATTTAATTGT
Organism: Teleogryllus occipitalis; assembly: GCA_011170035.1. Taxonomy (NCBI): domain Eukaryota; kingdom Metazoa; phylum Arthropoda; class Insecta; order Orthoptera; family Gryllidae; genus Teleogryllus; species Teleogryllus occipitalis. The sequence continues at coordinate 45,888 of BLKR01004970.1, forward strand.
CTGGCCTGCGAGCAGACTATTTAAAAGGCGCTTTCTAGTGAATACTGAAACGATATTAACTTCGGAGTCACATTAAAGATTTTAGGTAATCTGATACAGTCTAGTAAATTAATAAATAACATAAAACAAGAACTTACGAAAAATACTGACGTAGGTTTTTTTTTCAAGAAACCAGTAGTAATGGTTGAAGTGTATCGAGAAATGGTTAGCGGTCAAGTGATATGGATTCGTAAAGTAATATGATTTTTAAGTTTAGTTTTAGTCGCCAATTAGTATGATTTTTTGAGTGATATAAATATATTCCAAGAATGTGAGAACTAGTCTATTACATATCAGCAATTGCAGAAGTATCAGTATTCAAAGGTTCGTTCATTCCCTTATCCTTGATTTTGTGTCCATTACTTTTTGAGTTGTAAATTCACCTGTACAATTGCCACCATGAGTTACTCGGTTGCAAAACTGTTGGCGTTAATTTACTCGGTTCAGAAATCGAGAGCGATGGAATGAGTATTTTGAGCAACTGCCTGCGAATAGAAATTTCATTCACAATGAGAACTACTATTGGAAAGCTCGCGTTAAATCTTGTCCACACGCCCCCGCCCCACTTCCAGAAAAGTTGCAAATCCTCCCACATAACCCTCTCGCCTAAGTTGCTCGGTTCCGGTTCGAATACTAACAGCCTAGGGGACGCCGTGCCGCCGGCAAGGGCAACCCTCACGCGGGCGGGCAGCGGACGGGGCCGGCCGTCTCCGGTCGGCGGGGAGAGGGGCGCGGCGGGGGCGGGGACGGAGGCGGGGATGGGGGGGCGGCAGCGGAGGCGGGGAGTTGATTGAAGTGCTCTTGGCAGCGCGCGCAGAAGGGGAGCCCGACGGCGGCGACGGCGACGGCGGCGGCGGTGGCGGGGCCGCGGCGGGGGCGGGGGCGGCTGTGGCGTCGTCGACTCCCTAGCTCGGCTCACCGGACACGGGAGAGCCGCTGATTAAATTGCTCTTAAGGACCACCAATCTAATAATAGCCATTTACTCCATGCACTCGATAAAAAGGCCGCACGAGGCACGAGGGGGAGTGGAAGAGGTTGGCGCGTAAAGATCCCCCCCCCCACCCTCACCCCGTTGCTTTCGCGGGAATTCGCCGCGCCCGGATTGAGCGGTTTAGTTAAACTTTCAGGCCCACGACGCCCCCGCAAGCTTTGATTCTGGTGGAAGAAGCACGTGTTTACTGAAAGGGGGAGAAAGTGGATGAAATGTGTGAGATCTTACTCCTCCCACAGAATCGTGAAATAACATTTTGCATTGCAGGCATTGTTTTGAGAAGTAGAACATTCTAATATATTATTTATATCTTACCGGTTTGCATGCAGATTGGAGCTGTTAATTATTGTGATTGGAGTGTTTACTGAGAAGGAGAAAGTAGGTAAAATGCATTCTATTATTCTTTCAACGCAATAATGAACTAGCTTAATGTGTCATAGCAGAGAAAAAAACGCTCTTGCTTACCAACGATTATCAAAATACCTGAATTTGATTTTATTTACTTATGAATTCTTTTACAACATCCATTTCTGTTAGATTTCGGATGAAATATCTACTACTTTCAATATATTAGGGAATGGCCAAATCATACCGTACATGCATCGTAATATCCGTTAATAGTCGGCGGCTGGCTAGCGACAGAGCGTAAGTAGACACGGAGACTACCCCCACGACGCTGCCGCCACTGAAGATGTCCACCGCAGACGTGGACGAAATGTTTGGCTCTTCAATGCCAACTGGACCACGGCCTACCAGCCCGGAAACTTTCACTCATAATGTAAAGAATTATTTTAAAAATGGTTTAATATGCCGACCAATAGACGGCCAGTTTTTGCCCAGCAGTCTACTGGTAGCTAATTTACTGTGAAGAAAGAAAAATAATAGCTCAAGGCAGATTTTACCTCAGAAAGCGTTGCGGAGCTATCCACCACGGTATGGTGGTTTCTTCAAGGACGCCACTCTGAATACTGAGCCGGACACTTCTTACACTGCTTGGCACTTGCTCTAATTCTCACGTGAGCGATATGCCGATGTCGATTACACTATTCTTGCGACTATAATATGAATAATAGGTCAAAGTAACGATGTGGTCGACAATCCCCCCTCTCCCTTGAATTTCGTTTGAGAATTCCAGACGAGGAACGGCGGTGGTTTAAGGAAAAAGAACACTCCTTGGAGAAGATTTACACCAGATGTGGAATGGTAAAAGTAATGGACAATTCAGGGCCGCATTAATATTCGCATTTCTATTTATACATTTATTTGTACTGGCCTCGATAGTCTGTGTTGTTGCGAGACTGTAAGTGAAGCTTCATAGTCCAGGAAGTCGTAGGTTTGAATCCCGACGGTGGATTTAGACATCAACTACACCTGCTCGGTCGAGGCCGACTACTGCCTGGATGAAAATTCTAGAGGCCGGCTGATGATTCGTTTCCGTGGTTGCCTCTGATCGGCTCAAGGCGGCTGCCGGAATTGCTGTAAAGAACGTACATACCTCGAACCGCGGGCTACCTTTCCCCTCCCAGTCGTCATTTCTATCGTTAGGGTCGACGGATGGGCTGATTCCGCACTTGTTTTATTGCGTCAAAAAAGCTGTAAAAATTGTAGAAGTTTCCTGACCTTTTTTGCAAAAAGAAAACAATATTATTTTTCAAATAATTTATTAACTTTTGACGTTTAGACCCTAATTGGTGTCTTTTCGAAAAAATCAGGGGTTAAGGTTTGTTAAAAGGGCTTAGTCAAACATTTAAAACAGCATATTATGTAAAATTATGCCTACCCTGGCCGACCTGGATGGCCGAAGTGGCTAAGAGCGAGTACCGACTCAGCGCTTCGGTCCGATGGGTCGCGGGTTCGAGTCCCGCCTTGGGCATGGCTGTTTGTTCCTTGACTTTGTGTGTGTTGTCGCGTAGGGCCTCGCGTTCTGCTGGCCCCAGATCAGAGGAGCCCGCAAGAGTGTTTGTCTAGTATATGGTCGAATATGCGTCCCTTCGGGACGTAAAGGGCAACCGGCTGTCGGCTGGATAAAAGCCCTTGGAAAAAAAGGCTACCCTGTCAACATTTTTGGACGCAATTTCCCTCGGAAACATGTTCCGCAACAGTAAATAAAATTCTAGTCGTGACCATGTTACTGAATAACATATTTAATTATTAAGGTAGCAGTTTATATATAAAATAGTCGATATTATAAAAACCACGGATCTATAGATGGAAACTGGTTAACATCACCTGGCCAAGGTTGGTTGGCCAGGTGGTGAACTATTACTTGTTGGATTGTTGTTTGAATAAACAGCGTGGATTATACATAACAATGAAAACGAGGGCAAATCCAGGTTAAACATTATAAAAATGTTATTTTCTAAAACATGGCGAACTGAATCTGATTGTTTAATTAAAACATATCGTACCTTGATCCAATCCAGACTTGGCTACGGAGTATTTGTATACAGCTCGGCACCTGCACGACTTCTGCGACTTCTGCGGATACTGGACTCAGTAATCAAGCAAGCCGACTAAGCTTGATACTCTTCAAATCAAGCCCATGCATTAGCCTACTAGTTGAAGCTGGTCTTTTACCCTTGGATTTCCGACACAAATTATTGTGCATCAGCTACGTATATTCAACTATCAGATTTACCCCTAATCCAACAAGGAAATTTATGTTCAAAACTTCAAAATCAGATATTTATCGAAACCACCCAAAATACCAAAGACCGCTACGAATAAGATTACTTCACAATGAAAACAACTTAGGAAAACTGTCTATCCTCCTAAGGTTCCCACAGCCCATTTCTCCGTGGCGCTCTTCATTTCTCCCAAGAATCTTGGAGCAAATAATCTACTCGTACCTCATCCCACTACAACATCCGGATCAATTTTTCGGCCATTAATAGTTAATCTACACGAACAATATAATAATTCCCGAAAATTGTATGCTGAGGGCTCAAGAACGTAATGGGCGATCAGGTTGTCCTCTTGCCTGTACTACATCCTCCACCATCGACACTCATATATTACTAAATTAGTTTTCTATATTTTCCTGTGAAGCTTGGGCAATCCTAAATTCTATTGAAATGAATTCAAACAATCCCGACAGATCGCCTATTGTCGTCTTCAAAGACTCTTTAAAGTCATAGAAAATTGATAATCAATCCTCTGCTTAAAAAATATTCAAGAACGCCTCTCTATTCTTAGAAAAAGTGGAATCCAAATTGAATTGTTACGGGTCCCGTCCCATAAAACGTTGATGGTAATGAAAAAAGTAGGGAATGAATTGAATCCTCGCGTCTAGCGAGAAAGCATTTTTGAAAAGAGAATAGTGCAAAAGCCTTGTATTAATTGGTTTTCAATACAAGTGTTATTCTTTTTGCTTTTATTCTTTTTGCTTTTATTCTTTTTGCTTTTATTCTTTTTGCTTTTATTATTTTTGCTTTTATTCTTTTTGCTTTTATTCTTTTTGCTTTTATTCTTTTTGCTTTTATTCTTTTTGCTTTTATTCTTTTTGCTTTTCTTCTTTTTGCTTTTCTTCATTTTGCTTTTCTTCTTTTTGCTTTTCTTCTTTTTGCTTTTCTTCTTTTTGCTTTTTTTCTTTTTGCTTTTTTTCTTTTTACTTTTTTTCTTTTTACTTTTTTTCTTTTTACTTTTATTCTTAACTTCTTTACGAGCACGCGTGAAGAAGCCTTTAGTTCAGGTATTATATGGTTTAGGTGTAATTCCAAAGCAAAGCTTACGTCAGTGGAGATTAGCAATCTTCATTGCTAATAGACCGAATGCACGCTTAGTTCATGATTTCACTGGATTTTCTTGAAATTTATATTGTTCGTGGTTTCGCAGATCATTCTAGGTGAATGTCGAATCAATACCTTAACCATGGCCCACGTATCGTTTATACAGACACACTTGTATTCATTACACCACCAACATACCGAAAGGCCACACAGAAGCTTAGATTTGTCTCGGTTAGGGGTTGTTCCCTCCTCCTGGAAATGCCGAGAGGCCAGAAAACCCAGCAAACATGCGTGTAGATTGATGCTGTATTTCACGTTTCAGCGGAGAAGGAATACCAAAACCTCCCGCGATACATCATGTTCTACATTTACAGCACTAATGACCAAAACAGTTGACGCACATGGAAACACAAGTTTGATTATTGATAAATAATAAAAAATTATTGATAAATAATCAATCTTTAAATATTATCACATTTCACGACCTTCCTTAAGCGGTCATCTGTACTAACGGCCATTTTTCACCAGAATGAATTGTGAAGGTTTTAAGGTAGATATAATTGTATTTCTTCCCTTAGTTTGATAATTATTTACGCACCAAGGGCTTTTAAGAGTTCTAATGATCGAGCAGCGAAAATTTAGCGGAGGGCCTTCGGCCCGAGGGCATTTTGTCGCCCGAGATAATTAAAACTGGTTAACGTCCGTGGTATATACATAATTTAATTGGTCTTTTCGTATTGCTCTCCTATAATTCCCTTTCATAATGTCCTCCATAGGAGAACATATAGCATCATTCAACTGTTTTCGTATTTCCCCCGTAACTACGAGCCTTTCGATGCAAGTAAGTTATGTAGTGTATATCGAGCTCCGTATCGAAGGCAATAACAAGCTATAACGTAGCAATCCAAATAAAAAGTAATTTTTCACATGTTACTTTTCACGTGCATTGTCAATGTGTCTCGTGGTTGAGGAATAAGCGAAAGAATAAAAGAAGAAGAGCGTTTATTTTTGTTGCGCGTCTCCAAGCGAGGCGTGACGTCGCCACGTGCCGCGCGCGCGCGGATGAGCATAAACAGCAGCGAGATGGTGTGCGCGCGCGACGCGGCGCCTGCCATTGGCTCGCGGACGCCGCAACGCCCCGGTTCCCCTTGGCTCGCCGCGCAGACGGCGGGTTAGGCGCGCGGAGATAGCGCGGAGCGGGTTACCTTGGAAGGACGATTGGCCGTCCGCAGGAGGCGGCGGCGGCGGTGGCGGCGGCGGCGAGGTGCGTTCGTATCCCGACGCAGATGCGCGATAGCCCCTGTAGTCGTAATTGCCCTGTTCATGCGCCTCGCGGACCGCGCGCGCGCGCTCGCGGTGGCACAACCGGTGCGGGAGGGTGATTGAGGCATTCCACTGCCGCGCCCGCCTTTTTTTCAAAAGGGAGAGGAATGGGTTGGTGAAGGTTGTTGGGGGATCAGATTTAAATCGGAATAGTACACAAACAGGAAAGTAATATTGGCTGAAAGTCAAATGTAGACCGGGAGCCGTAGCTCAGTGCATCAACTGATGTCATTGCAGCGCCTCTGAACGGGAGGCCCTAGGCTCGAGTCCTGACGGCGGCTTCAGTCGCTGTCTGGAGGAGAATTCTAGCGGCCGGCTGCTCTGATCGGTAGTTTTTTCGTGGTTTCTTCGATCAACACCAGGCGAATACCGGAGCAGTACCCTACAAAACGGCCCGCGTGATCTTTCCTTCCTCTCCCTTGACCGATCCTCTCTCCTCACACACACACACACACACTAACATGCACTACACTACCAGATATTTCGGGAGACCGGTCGGGAGCTTAGAGCTTGTCCCGACTGGGGCGGTACCCCGCTGGTGGGAGAGTCCTGGTTAGCGGGAAACCCCATTAGCCGACGGAAGGTCGGCGCCAGATCTCGCCATCCAGCGGGCGAAGATCACCGCAATCTCCCGAGAAAAAACATCAAGTACACTTACGGGACTAATGCCGCGCCCGGAAACACGAAAAAATCATTCAATCAAAATGTTGCCTTCAAGATGATCACCAGTTCAAAACTTAGGTTCCAGAAAATTTGTAACGAAAGTGGATAATTAAAAATTCAATAATTAACTGCACTACTTTCAATACTTTTGTGTGGTTCGTTTTGTATTTTCGTACTCCAAACGGGATTCTAAAAAAAACGGCAATTTTTGTATTGTTTTCCGAGCTGTGTATGATGTCCCACCAACTGTGGGCCCCCATAACTTCTAAACGGTTTGCGATATTGAAATGTTGATTTCACTCAACAATGCAGAATCATAGGGCAAGTAATATTCTATGTAGACGTTGTTCGTAATATTTTTAGTTTTTGAGAAATTTAATCATCTTCGATTTTTTAAATGGAATGATACATTTTTCTCTCCAGTGGTGAATAGATCATTGAAAGAGGAATCCAATGATGTATCATGGGTTAGCATTTTGTTACAAATTTTAGTATAAAAATAGACTTTCTGACGTGATTTTCAATTAAACGGACAATATTTCCCCTTGCTTTGAGGAAGATAGTCTTCGCCTGTTACAGAGGACGGCGCCGCGAAGCGAAGGCCATCTTCCCCAAAGGCCACAGTTGCGAGGGCTGCTATAGGAAACAATGTCCGTTTAATTTAAAATCGCGACACAGAAACCAACTATTATACTAAAATTTCTACGAAAACACTAAAATATGACATATATCATTGGATTCCGCTTTTTATGATTTATCCACTGCTGATGTGAAAAATATATAGTTCCATTTCAAAATTCAAAGATTATTTTTCGAAGAAGTAAATTTTTCGAAGACTAAAAATATTTCAAACAATACCTCTACGACATATTACTTGCCACGTGATTTCGCATTGTTGAGAGAAAACTGCATGTTGATACCGTGAACCGGTTAGATGTTATTGGGGTGGCCCATAGTTGGCGGGACACCCAGTATACCGGAACAGGTGTCTCAGGGCATCAACTCATGTCCCTGCAGTGGCTTTGACCGGGAGGTTGTAGGTTCGAGTCCCGACAATGGCAAAATTTTCGACACTAGCTAGATAGCTAGGTCGAGGTCAGATCCTGTCTGGAGGAGAATTTTAGCGGATGGCTGCTCTGCACGGCAGTTTTCCGTGGTTTCTCCGCTCAACACCGTGCGAATGCCGGAGCCTACCAAAGGGGCCACGGATCGCGCGCAATCTTTCCTTTCTCTTACTTGTTCCATCGTCACGCCTTACTTACATACACACACACACGTACGCACACACACACACACACACACACGCACTTACATGCACTACACTTTGACATATGCTAGAGACCGGTCGGGAGCTTAGAGCTAGTTCCGGCTTGGGTGGAACCCTGCTGGTGGGAGATACCATGTTGGGAAAACATGCTAGTCGATGTAGATCTCACGATCCAGCGGGGAAATATCACCACCATCTGCCGGGAGAAAAATGCACCCAATCACTTACGGGATTAACGACCTTATTATTTGACGCGCTCAAAATCATCAATCAATCCATCCAAGCTATCCGCTTGGAATGAAGCTGAGGATTAGATTAAATTAGATTTTGTTTTTAATTCTGTAATTAAGTAGAGTAACTTGGTGGCAGAATGTCTTAACTTTACGTGAATTAACCTTACATTCACTAACAATAAGGTACAAAAAGGTAGTAAATTAAAAAACAATAAATAATAATAGATAGTACATAATATTACCACGCAAACCTTACTCCACTTCACTTCACTGCACTGCACCACATTTAACTGTGACACAATTCTCTGCATTCCTTTTCCTCCACTTCATAACATAACACAACACTTCACTGCACTGCACTACATAAATAGTAATAATGTGAAAATAATAATAATAATAATAATAATAATAATAATAATAATAATAATAATAATAACAATACTACTACAACTGCTATTAGTACTAACAATTAAACAACTTACTTAGTAGGAAATACTACTAATCTAACAGTAGAAACTTAACACTGACACATTGACCTAAAATACAATTAGCTAGAAAAATTATTTATTTTTAAACTTGCTCAAGCTTTGAGGAAAGGGTTCTAAGACTGTCTCAGGAAACCAAGGATAAACGATCAGAGCCTCTGGTAATCTGTTCTGTCGATGGCGTCGTCGTAAATAGCAACTTACCTGGTGTCGGAAATTTGCCCCCGTAGCGGATGCCACCTAACACCTTCAGATCCACGAAATTTCTTTTGTATAGTCGCAACTACATGCGTTAAACTTGTCCTAGATACTCATTGGACTAGATTTTAAAATTAAATTGGCAGGATTGTCTCCCTGTTGAGAAATAAAATGGAATGTTTTTTGTAATCTATAAATATTTATTCCCTAGAATTACTGTACTTCTTTTAGTATATTTCTACGACTACATTTATCATTTCTTCTTTTGCTTAGTATTTTCATTCTTCTTTGCATGTTCATTTTGTTGTACCATTTCGTAATGGTATGGTGGTGACTAATAAGGATTCGAGCACTCCGAATGCCATCACGATTTTACCATGTAATATTCAAAACATAAAAAAAAATAGTTGTGTTAATTTTAGCTCTAGAATTTTACAAAGGCAGGTAATTTTTTACTTTCCTCTGACATTTACTTCCGTGCGGAAATGATTGGGATGTAGTTTAACAAGAAGTCGGGCGTGAGCGCGCTTGCGAAATCGAGCGACTGCTTCAGCCCTTGATGCGTGACACGAAGCAATTGGTTCTTTTAGGTTCTAATTTCAAAATACAAATTACAAAATGTAACTACTTGCCTGTCTGGGTGACGCCGCGTCCTAGGCATCTGTGCCTAGGACACTAGCGAAATGGACGGTTCTTTTGCATGATTTCATTCTGTTTCAAACCTCGGCCACGGTATAACCTTCGTTTCCTAAGCCTTGTGCTCCGTCTTACTGGTTAGAGCTCTTCATTCTGTGGAAAAAACAACCTCCGCGACCGACCGGCTATCTACCGCCTACCAGTAGATGCCTCAGCGCTATCTGCAACCGGTTGCCTCCGGTCGACCGCTGGCGACTGTTCCGGTGTATGTAAATTGGGGACCAGAAGAATGATAAGAGTTTAATCCGAATGTATTTTTGAGACCAACCCAGAGAAGAGCATTTGTAAAATGGGGACCGACCACCATGTGGGTATGTGTAAAATTGGGGACCGACTACCTCATCACCTACCTCAAAAGTGAAACTGACCACTTTATTTCTGAAGAACATTTTCATAGCCATATTTTTAATACAGAACTCCCCCCCCAATTTTCTGGCTTATTCATTTCGAAATATGGTTTAATTAATGTTGCTTCTCTTCCGAATGAATTGAATCATTCCTTTATTAAATGAATTATGTCATTTAGGGCCGGTTGTATGATGTAGAGATATCTCCAGGAATAGTTATCTCTAGAATTGCTTTTTCCGAGAATAATCATCTCGTTCCGTTGTACGACTTCCGGGAATAACTATCCTGTGTTTATCTGAAGAGGCGTCTGTGAAAGAGAAAGTTGGTACTGCATTCGATAGTGTTTTGTTGAAATGTATATTCTTTGCTTCTCGTGTTTTGCTCATTTCTACCTTGTGTCCGCTAATTTCGAATCGCCGTGTTTCCTTGTGAACGTGTGTGCGTTGCGTTTGTGTGTCCTGGTGAAATTGTGCGACATTGTGGGTTGAAAGTTCCGACTTGAAATTGCAATAGTGCGGATTTTTTTTACAAATTGTGCCATTCATGACATTGGCAATAGGCGTTTAGGTAGGGTTCATGAAATGAAATAAACTGAAAATAAATAGCATTTCCTCCTCGGCGAACTCCTGTGGTTATCCTTCACTTGCTCCTGTAGGATCAGTCTAAATTGAATTAGTGTGTAATATAACATTCTCGCTCATTATTTTAGGTGTTTAATTCAAAAATAAAATTTTTACGTGAAACTTCATTAATCACTTACTTTCCTTAATATATGTCCATATGTAATTGTTATATGCTTTTATATATACATTTCTATTCATATTCCGAAAATAAAATAAAATTTAATAACAAAGTATTGGAATAAAGGTTTTTCTATTCAGAAAGTTCTCTCACTCTCTCAATGTTTTCCTCACTATTCCAATCTCCTAACTTCTTCTGGTGCTGCATGATGGTAAAGCTATTTTCTCATTGCTAATATTATTATATGGTAACTTGGTAGTACTGGAAAACGTATGTTAGCGACAGACTTGGGGATTTTCAGAATCCATTGGATGCTAAGCGACGAACGGCTCGTGCTGCACGCCCGGTAGCTTCCATGATTCACGATACCGACGTGTGTGGCGAACGGCTTCCAAGAGAATGGAGGTCGGTTGCCGCTCCTGACGGCTGCGTTATTTAAGTCATTGAGAATTTAACAAATAAAGTTCTATAACATCTTCCCTTTTCATAATACCATTTTTGTTACATATGCTATATATATGAAAATACATTATAATCGTTTGAAATATAATTTATTGAAGTCATTGAGAATTTAACAAATAAAGTTCTATAACATTTTCCCTTTTCATAATACCATTTTTGTTACATATGCTATATATATGAAAATACATTATAATCGTTTGAAATATATCGTTTGAAATATAATTTATTGAAGTCATTGAGAATTTAACAAATAAAGTTCTGTAACATTTTCCCTGTTCATAATACCATTTTTGTTACATATGCTATATATGTGAAAATACATAATAATCGTTTGAAATATACTGGTGAAATATTAGCCTATTTGCTCTTTCAACAGAGGACGTTGCGAAATGGTTAAGCCATGTTTCTCCAGCACGAACCAATTACCCGAACATCGTCCTCAATATGTTCAACATTACATTTGCTGGGGAATGCTCAGGGCTTCATTAACTCACAGCTGCAGACGGCATGAAATATAAGATTACAAAGCTCATAGCTTCTGGATGGCCACAGAAAATGAAACCGAAGTGGTGTGTTTCCTTAATTTTTTCGTCTTTCCATTCGTGAATGTTTAGATTTATCGAATATTCTCCTTGTAACAGATTGGCTCAGAATATTTTCCATCCTCCTAGGAAGTTAGTTGGTTGATTTTTATTTTGCATATTTTGAATATTTATTCCAAAGTAAAACAGCTGCTAAGCAGATGCAAAACATAATTAACGTAAAAATGAACGAAAACTTCTTTTGGGACTAGAGTAGAAGAATTTTAAAATACTTGAGTACACGATTTTCGAACATATATTTTAATAATAAACAAAGAAAAATCAATTTATTGAATAAACCTAACAAAAAATTTATCGTAGTGTATATTGAAAGGATTGCTTGTTGGGTTTTCCGTTCAAAGGGTGTGAGGGCGCATGTAGGTCGATGTCATATGTGATCGTAGAAATGTTTCTGACAGAACGGATGGACTCGTATTAGCTTAGAAAACCAATGGGAGACCTTCGGGATTAACGGCAATTTCTGAAATGTGTTATTTTAAGGTACTGAACTATAGTAGGATTCAGTACCTTTCCATGTTTGCATTGTTTTTTTGTTTCACTAGCAGAATAACTAATTCATTTCCGCTCGGACACCAGATATTGATGCGGATTTAAAATCAAAATAACTTGGTAATTGTAATTTTTCCTGAACTGTAACTTTTGGATAATAGTTAACATAACTATGTGCAAAGGTGAAATGAAAACCAGCCGTTCTGTTGTTATGCAATTGTTGAAGATGCAATAAAGGAGAGATTTGATTTAGTAAGAAATTCATATTTGTTGAGATAGATATTTGTAATAATTTATTATTATTCATACTTCTATTCGAAACTTCAAGATTACGTCTCCCTTTGCCATTAATGGCATACATTCATTTCATTAACTCATTTCATTCATTTATTCATTCATTCATTCATAGTCTGGAAAGCAGGCAAGTTCCGAATAAGCGAAAAGTTTTAAGTATGCAATGATTGTGACAGAATCTCGAAAGCAAAGAATAAAGTTTTGATAATGACTTTAAAAGGATGTCAAAACAATATACATTCGGTTTGAAATTATTGTATCCTGAGACGAATTGCGTCATTATTGTATTCATTGAGAGCTTTATCTTTTTCGAGTCTATATTTAGAATTTTTAACTTCAGTATTTCACTCTTGATATTTAGTATCTACATTGAACAAAGAATGAATTCTACGTTAATAATGAATGCTACATTCGGTTCACCGAGCTAGTAAAGTTAATGTCACAGGATTTATCCGAAGGCTGCTGCCATTAGTAATAGGCAGCTGTCGTATCTTCTAGCTGAAGAGCGACATGCTGATTACATTGCTACAGTACTCTGCTAATTTCTGTCGCTTGCACGCGTGTTGTGGTGCCGAAACATGGATCCAATGCAATAACTCTTTTCATTCACAATGTTTCAGTTAAACGCATTATATTCCCCGAAAACGCCGATCGCGATGCGCGCTCTAGGCTGTTCACTGCAGTTAGTTACTTATGCTGTCCGTTCCGTGTACGCGATTCCCCGTTGACGTTTCAATTCGGTAGTTTCGAAATTTTGATTGGCATAATCGAGTTGATAATTGCCTAATTACATTGTATATTACTATACAATACAATATTATATTGATTAATAACGCTGTTTGATGCTCGTGCTGAATGATTATATGTGCGAATTATGCAATTATGGTAATGCATGCGCATCGGTTTGTGTGCGCTTTGCCGCTCCCTCGCCCGCGCCCTCCCCGCTTGTCATACTAAGTAGGCTGGCGGGTGGGTGGGTGGCGGCCGGGCGGGCGTGGGTGGGTCGGGCCACTCCGGCTCGGGCCCCTCTCGCCGAGGGGAAGAGTCGGGGGCCGTGGACGACGCTAGGGGCGGGGTGAAGAGGGGGCGCACTGGACGGTGATCTATTGGCCGTCCGGTCGGGCGGTCGCTGAGATGCCGAAATCCACTCCGTTCTCCGGGCAAACCCGTAAGGTGCGGACAGGCGTGAGATGGTGGTTTCAAGGAGAATCCGTTAATAGAGGGTCATATGGAACCCGAGATTTCTTTTTATCTGCGGCAGGCGCTGCAACTCCTTGGGTTTTAACACGTTCAGTCGTTTTATCTGCAGTTCTCGTTGTTGTGTAGACGTCATGTGATGTCTTCAATGCCTTCATTGTTTTGTAGAGAGCATGTGATAAGAAATCCCATATGATTACTGGCCTCCATTTATGACAGAGATGAAGACTTTCAATTCGTTATTAATTTAAACGTTCTCGTATTTATTCTTCTATTTGCCCAAGGCAGAGTAACCTTCTGAGCATTACTTCCTAAATGGTTTTTATGAATCCCATAATTCTCAAGACCTGATTCGCTGTTTCGCTGTGCCCAAAATTTTTCAAAATCTTCATCGCTTAAAGCCAGTTTTCGTTCTACTTATTAGTGATTATTTTCAAATGAATCGGGCAGTGTAAAGTAATTGTAAACGGCACTAATATTCCTTATCATACGAAAACCCATCAAGACCCCAAAACACAGGAAGATGAAGACGTTACAATAATATTGGCTTGCAATAATATTGCGGTAGGATATGCAGTCGCCCGTCCTCATTTCCCTCCTTTGGCCAAGCGATGGTCCGATTTCTTCATTCTTACGTAGCCCATTCTCCACTGATCAGTTGAGTCCCGACGGTGGCACGAATTTTGACAGTGGCCAGAGCTTGGTCGAATCCAGGCGTTGTCTGGAAGAGAATTCTAGCGGCTCGCCGCTCCGATCCGTTTTTCATGATTTATCCGATCAACACCATGCGAATGCCACAGATCTACCCTAACAAACGGGCAACGGACGCGCGCGATCTTTTCTTCCTCTTCCTTACATCCCAATTCTCCCCACATCCTCCTTACACACTCTTACCTCCACTAAAGGTCCACACATGTGAGACTGGTTTCACGGGAGACCAGTCGGGAGCTTAGAGCTTGCCCGGCTGACGCGGTGCCCCGTTAGTGGGAGTTACCTGGACGTGAAAATCTCAGCAAGCCATCGTATAAGTCGGCGGCGGATTTCGTCATCGAGCGGGGGAGGAACAACGCCATCCCCATAATAATATGTGCACTACAATTACGGAAGCAATGATTATAGCAGTTGACACGCTGAGGAAGACTAAAAAGTCAATCAATTCACTGCTCGAGGAAATCTCTCACAAGTGTCGGAGATCCAGGCAGCGACCAGCTGCAAGTTCTGTGATACACGATGTATGTTTCGTGATGAAATACTCAAAGCTACAAAAAATCGTTGCCCAGCCATCCCAACGCCCATAGACACACGAATACTCTACTAAGTCTTCTGACTAGGGACGAAACTATTCAAATAATATAATACCAAATGGTCGCCATCGAGTCACCGATTCTGGTCGGGGTGACTAATGCTTTCAACAAGTTGGAATATTGTAATGATATGTTTGTTTGTAATACCCGACACATACGTACAGACCAATCAATTGGTCCATCTCCAACACGGTTAGAAATTGCTGGAAATTTTCTAGTTGGCCCCCTAACAGTTAAAAAAGCATTTCGGTAAATTTTGACTCATATTTACGGTCAGGGAGCCCCACAACAGTGGTCTCAGAGATATTTATCCATCACTTGAGACGTTCGCTAAGCGATTGTGGGATCTGATTAGGACGGGAATGATCGGAAGATTTTATTTTACCGGACACTTTGCCAGGAGTTTTTATATAACACAAGAAAATAGCCACTGTGGATTTTCAGCCCTTCGAAAACCTACGTTCCTCAGCCGGGATACAACCCGCGCTTCGATGGTTGAGAAGACAGGAATGTAACCACTCGCTCACCGAGGAGCGCTTATTCAAACAATAACCTCTCCGCGCTTATTCCAACTTCGTTCGCGTTTGTAGTCACGTGAGGAGAATCTGAGGGATTACGAACGGACATTTCCGTAGTTTCTCATTATCGTTCCTAGGCGGCTGCCGATTCAGTATTTAATTGAACACCGTAAAGAGATCGGGTTACTTCTCGGCTCTGGTCCTACTCGATCCGGAGATCTGGATGAATGTATAGAATTTCTAACAGGGAGCCCACTAGCAATTATTGCAAAGATGCCGATTGAGCGTGTGCCGACTCAGCACCTCGGTCTGAAGGTTCGAATTCCGCCCTGGACATGATTGTGTGTTCTTTGCCTTTCGTGCATGTGTGTTGTCGCGGAAGGCCTTGTGAGTCTGCTGATCACAAACTGAGGAGCCCACAAGTTTTTCGTCTAGTGTGGGGATTAATATATGCCCGCATGATGGACATAGTGAGTACCCGGCGTGGATAGCCAAAAAAGGCATTCCCTGAAGCTGGAAAAAGCCTCAGTAAAAAAAGTTTGCAGGATAAAAAAAAAGTTCGTAAGTCAATATATCTCGTACGTTTCTCCGTGCATTAGAAATCTAGTAGTATTGGACAGCCCCCGATTTCTCGAAGTTCGTTGCCTTCCTCTGTCCCGCTTCTCATCTCTTCAAGCTTTCTGAGCGAAGTCTGTTCTATTTGATCCTTCGACAATGTGGCTGACGAGGCGTGAAATCAATTCCGCCAACTCGCTTATTAGTGCCTATTATACAAGTTTCCTTCCGCGTCTCAGTGGGTTTTGTAACTAATCATTTGTACAATATCATTTGAGTGTTATCATAAGTACTTTTAGTAGATGGTGTAATGCAGGGAAGTTGGAATTTTAAAATAATGTTTAATCTCCGTTATGATTATTGGACCATTCACAGTGAAATAGTCCACGGAATGGAAGATTGTGCTGATGATCTGCGCAATAAGTATGTATCAGTAATTACATATTTTGCGTCCGCTATATTCCTTGAAAATTAGTTTCAGTCGCCGAGCAATGTACGTGTACTATTTGTATGATCAGTAACGTTGTTGCAATGGTTAAACCATTTTTTCCCTTTTGTCTAAGAAGTATTAAAATGCATGAACTACAATGAAACGTACGCATTCCAATGAATGCATTCAATAATGAAACATTTGTGCCCCATTGTAGGTAAACATATTGATATCGGTTGCGCATTGAATAAAGATTATTAATTTCTTTTACATAGAAACAAACGTTTCTGTAAAATGAAGAGAATTAATGTTTTATGTAGTGATTATTTTTTTAATAAGAACTAGCATCACATCTGTAATACATATATTGCTCAAAACACATTGTTCATTTCTTCTGTTGTATAAAACATAATAATATAGAATTTAGTTTATTTACTCTATATTTACTGTATTTTTTAGTTCAGTTAGGCTATTGTTCTAACATTTTTTTACTTGAAAAATCTTATTCATCGTGCAAAATTGATTATGTATTTATTTTGAAATGAACATATTAAGAGAATGAACTGGAGATCGTTCATATCATATCCCCAATAAATGATACGATAATATATAAAATATATAACCAATAAATTGGGGGATTTTACAAAAATATTTTTTTTAATGTCTATTAAATGCGTTTTTCCTGGGACTAATTGACGCACTCAAGTGGACGCAAGCTTCTATTTGACATTTCGTTCACCAAAGTGCTCGTGTGTAGTTCAGGATAATCGTTCACCTTTGTTTTTTTTACCGAAACGTTACATTTGCTTGCGTTCGAGAAAAGCGTCATGATACTTTCATACTGAGCTACGATATTTTCTGTTGCGTCACAAAACACGTGTAGATATTTCGGATTCGTTGTATTTTTGGGTGTCGAGAATAACCGACTTACAGGTGTGTAAGAGGAAGGATGCGAGGATTAAGAAACAGAACAAATTATAGTGGAACTTTACTTCAGGCAGATACGTTGTTTGGTTATTGTCTGTCGTGTAAATAAAACGATAAATTAATATGTTCCTATTTTAACTTAGGACATGGAGGTCCAGTATAAATAAACGGATCCTGTGCTGGCAGTAATGTTGTAATGCTTGGCTGAGGAAAAGACTGAGATTTGTGGCTGTATTATTCTTTCAGGTCAGAGGGCCGGTTGCCGGGTGATACGCAAGGCACGAGTGTAGTCTACGCGTCTAAGCTACGATTTATTTGAGTTAATTTTTGTTCTCGAGGAAATGCCTCAAAGTGTATTTTGTAGCATTAGGAAAATCAATCTCTTTGGCCAATTCACTTAATTTTTCGTTTTAGTTTTGTGTTTATTGAGAGGTATCTATAGAGTTTAAATGCGGAATTAAGTGCTGATCCCTAAAAAACAATTAGATAACTATATCGAATCGTATTTTACGACCTTTTATAAAATATTTCTGAATTGAAGAAATGTGTCATCGATTTACAAGTAACTTGGAGGCATTTTTTTAGAGCAGTGGGTTTTGAGATAGGAATTTTTTTCTTGTTTACTAGTAAACTTCCCAAAACTTTTCTTGCACTAATGCGTTTCCCATCCTTTGCCGTCTCCATTCTCTCGTTTCTCCTAGCGCTTACCATCCTCGCTTCCTTCCGTTGCTCGCCACTTCGCTTCATTTGTCCACAGACGTCTTCCGGGGGTGTTTCCTCTGCGGCGTACTGTGGGCCAGCGGATCGGAAAACCTGGTACAAATTATAAAAACAAAATCCGCAAAAGAAACTTTTGCAGACACTGTACACTAGTGTATTTTCTCACTTTTGAAACCCACTCGTGACCTGTGTGCATTTCAAAAGGTCTTAATTCTAATGGTGCAGCTAATATTTTAATAATTACGTTCAAGTTATGGAGAGTTTAGAATATAGGTGTGGTGTGTGAGGGTAGGGTGTGGTTTACAAAATACATATCTTTTCATGGGAGGAGTGTAGAGAGCGCGTCAACTTCTATGCTTATTAGTCCTGCAAGTCTACTGCACGCTTATTAATCACAGAAGGTGATGGTGTTCTTCTCCTGCTGGATGGAGAAATCCGGTGCACACACACGACGGTTTGGGGGGCGTCACCATCCAGGTATCTCTCCCCACCCGCGAGGCACAGCCCTCTAAGTTCTCGACTTATGTGGGCGTGTAGTGCGTGTACAGTAACTATAGGTGTGTGTATGTAAAGGGTGAGGGTAGGACGACCAAAAGGAAGGTAACATCGCACGCGGTACTGGCCCGTGTTTTCAAGGCACTGCTCCGGAATTTGCGTGGTGTTGATCGGAGAAACCACGGAAATATACCGATCAGAGCAGCCGACCGCTAGAATTCTACTCTTGAAGACTGCTGAATTCGACCTAGCTATCTCGCTAGTGTCAAAAATTCTGCCACCGTGGGGACTCCGAACCCTGGCTCCTTCCGATCAGAAGCACTGTAGTGACCTCAGTTGTTGCCCTGAGCCTCTTCAGCCGGAATCAAATATTAATGATGCATGAATGATGGAGACGTGATGAAACGAATCGGGAGAACCCCGAGAAAATCTGCCGCTTAGTTCGCTTTGGTCACCACAAATTCCACATTAAGTGGCCGTGGATCCAATCCGGTCCCTAGTGATGCAAGTGAAATGTGCTAGTCGTTATGACACGAGTCCCCTGGGAGGAGTCGATTTAACAAGAAAGATCTTAGAGTATTATTTCACAAGTGTGATTTTCATGTTTTTCTTTACGTGTCTACAACTTCCCTTTCGCGTTGCCGGGAACTCTCAGTGCCCACAGGCATGCTTTGTAGGCGCCAGTACTGGTAACGGCAGGCAATAATCATACTAACTTCCACAACGGGAATCAATTGGCTTCACACTGCGCCTCAGAGTCCAGTTTCCGAAGCGATTCGTGCATCGCCCAGCGGCTGTGGTTCTGCCCCACTGTGCTGCAAATCTCTGCCTGCCGTCATTAGGCGCGACCCGACTCGGCGCGGTGCGGCAGCGGCAACGACGGTGGCGGCGGGGCGGTGGCGTGGGCGGCGACGGGGCGGGGAGGGGGCGGAGACGGGGAGGGGGTGGCGGCGAGCGCGGGAGTGTTGCATTTCTTCGCCACCTGCGCCCCCGCCCTTCCCGTGTCCGCCCTAACAAGAAGCCGCCTCCTCACTTCCTCTCCTTCGCCTTGCGCCGACGCACCACGGTAGCTTTTTGCGCCCCGCCCCCTGCCACGCCCCTTGCCCCGCCCCCTGCTCGCAGAGACTCTCCGAGACCCGGCGCCGGATCGCCACTCGAGCCTCGGTGAGGGCGCGCCGCGCGCCGTTTGGAAATTAACTGTTTCCGGGCACGCTGGCTGCTATAGTCATTAGTTTGTTACGATAATTCGCCTAGTATTGATTGGAGAAATTACGAAAAACTACGATCCGACCAATAGTCACAGGCTGCTCTTACCAGTTGAATTCGATCTAGAGTCGAAACTCCGCCAGCGTCGGAACTTTATCTCTAGGACCTCCCGTTCAGGGTCGCTGCAGATAAAGCGGTAAAGGCTGGCACTGAGCTCCAGTGAGCCGGTACCGTTTGTAGAGATGAAAATCGTTGTTGATAGTGTTTGAGCAAAGAATTGTTCTGTATAATCTGTTGGCGAAACGGTGTGATATCTTCTTAATATGAGACACGAAGTGAAGAAAAACATCTTTGCATTTTAGTATATTCGCAGAATATGCACACGTTTCCGAGCGTCCCATCTGTTGTAGTCCCCATTTCAACGAATTTAGTGCATTTTATCACGGAAGGAGGCGCTGTTTATGGTAAAATCCGGGCAGCTTGGCGGTAAAAATCCGGCGCCGACCAACACGTTGGCTTCAGCCATTTTCCCCATCCAGGTATCTTGCCCCAATCGGAAAAGCTCTAAAGCTCTCGCCCGGACTCCCTTCATATGTGATAGTGTAGTGCAATGCATGTCAATTTTTCATTATGGTTGTTATTTTATTAATGAATATATTTTTTCATTCGATATGTTTATTAGCATTTATTTTTTTTATTTCACAGTTGTACCTAGTTAAAAACAAATTTGTTACCCGCAAGTTTTATTACTTTACGTAATTTTATTTTTATTTTTCCACTTGTCTCGGTGTTCAAATTCCTTATCCGATTATTAAATGAATATGTCAAAATTGACCCAAGTCGTGTGGGTGAATGCATGTCGAACCTTTAACCCGACACCTGCGCAACCCAATTTCAAGTGTGCTTGGGGAGCAGAGATGGGGGATGGGGGCTGGCTTGCCTCCGCGTTGCCCGTAACTGTGTTTACGCTAATCGCAGGAACGGCGTTCCTGTTCGCGGCGTGTAGCACTTGGCAGCGGGCAGCGTCGCGTCGCGCCGCGCCGCATCGCGTTGCTCGCGCGGGACATCAAACGCGCGCCCCGCCCCATTAATCGCGAAGGGCGCAGACAGCGCTGAGCAGAGTGAGTTGCCACCGCATGGCCGGAGTCGTGTCTTACGGGGCTCTAAGCATTATCCAACTGTAGGGTCTCCAAGAGATATTGAAATATTCAACGTAGTGTATTAAATTTGTTATTGTTGTTGTTGTTGTTGTTGTCCTTCTTCTTCGAATACTAATACTAATTATTATTATTATGATATTAGTTAATAATAATTATGACATTAATTGATAATTATTAAATTAATTAATTAATTATTATATTGTTTGATAATTATTATATTAAACTATCTGGGGTCAATGCGGTATCTACCACAATAGTATTAATTATAATTTTAATATGATTACTTATAATTATTTATCCAAAGACGTGTTTCGGGAACACTCTTCCCATCCTCAGTGGTTCCAAGTAACACAGATTAAACACATAAGTTCATGGAGAGTCGTCAAAGTATGACGCCATCTTGTTCGTACAGCGTACGAACAGCGCAGGCATTCGTACAGCGTCCCACCTGTGTGTCTGTCAGTCTGTCTCTCTCCTCTTGCTCTCAGTTCCTCTCCGCTTGTCCTTGCTCCCTTATTGCTTCCTTAGCCATATGTATATTTTTCTATTAGGATTTTTTATTTTTTCCTCGTGTCTATTTTCTCTCTCATTATCAAGACGATCGGGCGTTCTATACGAACTTATTTTGTCTTGGTTTCATCATAGTACTTCTTACACATCCATATATCTCAGCGTATACTGTATTCAACAGTTTATTCTCTACACTTTCACATGAAAGTGGATTTATCCAAATTTATGATTCGTTCTATCAACTGAACTTCATCGAATCCATAAATTACAATAATTAGACACCAGACTCAAAAGTTGTTACTGTGATTGTCACAACCTCATCAAAGTCCACAAGCACAGAATGAAGAAATGACATATGGTCAGTGCATTGGGAATGGAATAATTAGTGGTCATAAATAAATAGACGAAACATTACATGTAATTTAACTATATCAAGATTTCGCTTCATAATTTCAATGAAGTGATATATTACTGCAAGTGCGGACAACCAACTGTTGGAAACGTGGATAGAACGGTCGTTGGCATTATAGGCATTTTCTGCCATCTACCCATTTTTAGGTTGTGTATACGCGGCGAGCGACGTAGGCCGCCGCCGCCGCAGCCGCCGCCACCCCCGCTGTCTTCTGCGGCATCCCTCGCCCCGAGGGGCAGCCCTGTCACGCCCCCCGGGACACTGGGGGTTTCTTTATGGCCGCCGCGAACGGCCGCGCGCGCCTTCGTCGGCCCATTCGCAACGACATTTCCCCGCCCCTCATTCCCGCCGCGTCCCCGCCCCGCCCCCCGCCCTCTCGCCTCCGCTCCCTCCTTGTTCTTGTCGCCCTCTTTGTTCTTCTCGCCCTTATTGTTCTTCTCGCCCTCATTGTCTTCTCGCCCTCTTCGTTCATTTGACCCGTTTTGTTCTTTCTGCCCACTTCGTTCTTTCCGCCCTCTCCGGTCTTTCCACCCTCTCCGTTCTTTCCGCCCTCTTAGGTCTTTCCGTCCTCTTCGATCTTTCCGCTCTCTTCGGTCTTTCCGCTCTCTTCGGTCTTTCCGCCCTCTTCGGTCTTTCCGCCCTCTTCGGTCTTTCCGCCCCGTTCGTTCTATTTCCTCTCATTGCCGGAAAGTCAGCGATTCCAATGAAACTCCGTCCTGCGCCATTCTTTTCAACGTCTTTTACACTATCCGTAAACAAAATATAATAAAAAAAATTGGAGCCATTTTTTAGAAAATGTTGAACATTTTGTTGAAGCTTTATGTGGAGTTCTCCTAAAGAATCAAAATATCCGCCTCAAACTCGCAGGGCCTTTAAATCGATTGAGGAATATCAATTTTGGATAAAATGGGCTGAACGGTTTTGACGCTAGCGGTAATTACGGATGGACGGATGGACAGACGTTTTGCCGTCAGTCGATTATTCGGTATCAAGGTCCCACATAACATTGCTTCTCACTACACAACGCGTTGGAGGAAGTAATTCACAAGATATAGAAACAATATTTATCCACATATTAGGTACCAAGAAGAGTTTTTCTGTGTAAAAATCACAGTTTTTGGCGCACGATTACAATATTCTCTCTATTACGAAATGAGCCAAAAAAGTAAAAATTGTAACCATTTCTTTTTTAAAGCTGACACTGAATTTTTCTGAAAGCTTATCTTGAATAGAGCAATGTTTGCTTAATATAAGTGGGTTCAATAAAAGCTAAAAATGCCCGAAAATTTTGTGTGCTTCTTTTTGGCTACCAAAACTTTTCTCGAAGTATTTCGAGGTGGAAAACTTAGGGTTTTCTTACTTATAACAATTTTAACAAAATAAAAAATAAAATATTTTACCTCCCCTTTTGCATGATAGAATCGACTGCATATACTGAATATCAATTCAGGTTTTGCAACATCAATAGTTTGTGCATGACGCGTCGTGCGGTGACGCGACGTCGCGACGTTGCGGTGACGACGGTGACGATGTTGATGGCATCCTCTCGGTACGAGCGTCGATTACGACGCCATGAATGACGCGTAATATACAGACGGAAACGTACTGTTCTCAGGGCTATAGAAACATAGCGATAAACTTGGGGTTCATGTGAAATGTCAGCGCTTGAAGACCACAAGATTTGTTTTGCCATCAGAAATCATTTGATGCTCTTTCTGATTTCGATGGATTATATATCACATTTAGTCAAGAGTGTTATTTCCGTCTATGTTCCATATGATCTGTTTACTGAATACATGGGTATATCATAGGTATTGCAAGGCATCGTGGATCTCTGTACAATGAATCGCCAGGCGACGACAAGTCTTCCTATGATTATTTGTAAAGATTTGTCAAGAACCGAAATTTTAAGAAACTAGCAGTTTTACTAAGATTATACCAGTTCAGCCAAGTTCTTTGCTTGCTTCGCGTTCTCTGTCATGCATAGTTCAGTTAATTGTTATGATATTGCACTTACGTAAATTGAATGTACACAGATTATTTAAAAAATTTGAATTATTAAGAAGGCGTGTACTGTCGAAGGACCTCGTTTCCAAACTTTTAAATCACAAGCGTGCCTCTCGTAAATTTTCCACAAACAATACTTTTTCCTAGCTTCTCTTTTGGAGTTACATTGCCTACGTGCTCTCACTTCCTCTCCGATGACTGTATAGCCGTGCTCTCGCACGAAATCTGCATTGTCAAAATTTCCAGATCATTCAAGATCGCAAGGAAACTATTTGCGGATTGGAGATGGGCCTGTAAGAATAAGAGTGGGGAGAAGAGGAAAGAAGAATCGTGCGTTAATGATTGGTTCTTTAAACTTGCTGCTTCGGCATCTGGTGGCTTCCAAAATTTGCTCCTTGCTCCTCGTATTTCCAAGCAATCAGAGGAGTCGGAATATAGAATTTTCTAAGAGTGTGTTAAAATCTAGACATACACCTTTTTGCTGCGCAAGACTTTCCTCTAGACAGGTAGAGAGCTCATAAAGTTACACTTCTTAAGTGAGATAGCCTTAAAGTACGAATATTTCTAAAGATTGAATCTACTCACTACCATGATTGAAATTGCTTTACACTCATTCCTGAATTTCGCTATCTTTGACCATAAATTGTCGGCGCCTTTTCTAATTTTGTGCAGCAGCAGGATTTTTTGAGGATGATATAATCCTGTGACTGCCTGTGCGGGTGCGGGAGCCATCCTCTTGTTTTGTCTTCCTCTGTGGCGCCTGTTAGTTTCCTTATTCTATCCAGGGGCTTTTTTATCGCGTTCCCCCCCCCCCGCTCCCTATTTTTTTGTGCCAAATTATTAAATAACTCGATTTTGGTGTTAAGGGACTGTCTGAGCTCCAGGCAGTAACAGAAGGAATAGAATCGAAATGATTGAAGGCGTTGTCATTGTCAACAATATTGTTTATTTCAATAAGAGCAGCTTTCGATGGCTTAGCAATCATCATCAGTTTTCTACTGTCTGGAAGTCACAAAAACGACTGCACCACGAAACCAATATACTGAAAGAATAGAAACCGATGTAGATCATCTTAATGAATATTCAGATTTTGGACATTCAGATTTTTTGCTTGATTGATTAGTGACTTCGTGCGTGTCAACTCATAAGGTCAATATACCCGTAAGTGTATTGCATGATTTTATTGCCTGAAGTGGCGGTGATCTCCCCCCGCTGGATGATGAGATTCGGCGCCGACCTACCGTCGGCTAATGGTGTTTCCCTGCCACCAGGTATCCCCCACCCGCGGGGCACCGCCCCAGCCGAGGCAAGGTCCCGACCGGTCTCCCGACATGTGTGGTACTGTAGTGCATGCAATTGTGTGTGTAAGTAAGGGGTGAGGATGGGACACGAAAGAGGAAGGAAAGATCAAGCGCGCTCCGTGGCTCGTTTGTTAGAGAACTGCTCCGGCATTCGCCTGGTATTGATCGGAGAAACTACGGAATACTACCGATCAGAGCAGCCAACCACTAAAATTCTCCTCCAGACAGCGACTGAATTCCACCTTGCTATCTAGCATGTGTCGAAAATCCTGCCACCGTCAGGACCTACCGGTAGAGGCACTGCACTGACATCAGTTGCCCACCTCTCCCGGTGACATTCAGTAAACCCTGTGAAACGATAACGTGTATAGAATAGTGAACTGAAATTTGTTTTTGATTTGTCATTCGTCCATCCAGTGGCAAAACCAGTTTCAAAGGTGTCGAAAATTCATCGCTTACGCTTTAGATACATCTTTCTAGGCTGACGTGCCCGGTATCATCCTTGTACTAATCTCGAGTTTGATGAAGAAAAGAAAAGCATTTCCCGTATTAGCTGGCAACCGGATCGGGCTTCATGATTTTTCTTTGTAGCAAGTGTTACTCGTTCATTATATATTTGCAGACTGCAGAATTAAGAACTACTGTTGTTTTGAAAGTGAGGGCCCGAACACACATCCGAGAATGCACGAATAGTGCCGATGTGTAACAGCATCTGAGCAATGCTGACGCCAGCTGTTAGACAAGACCTTGTATGGTTTTGTAGTTTCTGTGATAAACTGCGGAAAAATCAAATCCACTTTGATATCCGAGAATGCGTTCTGGCAGTAAATTAATCAGTAAAAATAATGTAGTGAGCTACTGCTGCGAGGAAAAGAAAAAGGGATTATTGATAACATTAAAAAGACCTATGGACAGAGCTGCAATACAATACACTTTGTCATCGAGAAAACACACTATTTACAAAACGCACAGAAAATATTTTTATTTCTCTTTTTGCTCGTATCCATTACACAGTAGTTATGTTCTTGCCCGTTTCTACTCTGTTGTACCCGGCAATGAGCGGAGCTGTATCCCGCTCACCGCCCTCAATCAGTATCTACTGCGATTCTCATGCAGTCGGCAGTGACCTCAAGTAAACAGATCGCGCTCAGCGCTTAGCGCTCCGTCTGCAAATGTAAAGTGAATGAGTAATATCTCATTACAAACTCATGTTTGACACGCATATCCATTTACCTTAAGCGCCGGGAGATCTGGTGAGCGTCGTGTGGGTGCTCGATTTTACATGGTCAATCAGAGCATCTCGGCTCAGTTCATTATTGGATATCTATTCGGCTGAATAGATATCCATGGGAATGTTTTTGCCAAAGGCAGTAGTTATTTATTTTTAAAATTGAGGCGATTCTCCAATGTTTTTTTATTAATTTATATCATATTCTTAAAACGATACTAAACCACTACCAATTTCCCTTATTACATTCGACTATTGCACACCAAACTTTCAGGATTGAGAGAAATTTGAAACCCTTGGGGTGAAAAGTTTTGCCATCAATATTTAAAAGTCTATAGGATACTCACTGGGTGAGAAACTGGTAACCAGGCGAAAGCCGGTGCACCATCTTACCAGAGAGCTACGAACTTGTGATTTTTTTCTTTCCATCTCTAATGTCAATTCTGCCTAGAAGAGAAGCAAAATCATTGAGGTTTTTATTTCGGGGATGACTAACGTTTTGGAAGTGAGAACTAGTTTTGAAGTAAACAGTACTATCTGACGAATTGTTAATTGAAGAATAATTAGAATACTTGTAAATGAGTAACTAAAATTGTAGCACAAACCGTTGTTTTCTACGTATTTGTGACAGAAATTCATCTCACAGTATCAAGGGGAAAATATGGGTGACAACAGTGTCAAATGAATAATATGTGTCTTATTTCATTATAAAGATTTGTAGATATTTGTAGAGAATTTTATACATTTATTCTACGAAGAAAAGTATGAAGTTAGAGTAAAATGCAAGTGTGTGCTCTTTCAATTTGTGACAAAAATTTCGGAAAAGGCGAGGAAATCTATCAAAGAATGTTAATTGCTCCTTAAAACCCATAAAATTTCCTACTAAGTGCTTCTTAATCCATCCAATAGTGTAATAATGATTTGCATAATTTACGGTCAACATTGTTTCTGAAAGTTTACCCCGGATGATGCAGGAATGCGTCTTCTTACAGCTGCCCGTTGGAAATATAATGGTAACAACGGTGATCATAGAGTACATGGCAGGGCAGGGCGTAGTCAGGCGAAGGGCGACTGGTTGAGGACGGTGCGAAAGTGTAGGTTGGGCTTGGACAGTGCCGCAAAGGGCAGGGCAGCGCAGGCCCAGGAAGAGGGAAACGATATAGATAGAATTCCTTTTTTTCCTGTCTCATAGTCGAATGTGATAAATGCCCGGGTAACGGGGGTACTTCTGGTGATGAAGAAAGTGTGAACGGGAGATCGAAAAAAGGTTCCAACTTTTCCAAAGTAATGACCATCCTCATGGGCACCATGTGCCTTCCGCCATTTGTGGGCTGCCCATTTCATCAAGACGTTTTGAAACCCCTAAGATGAACGCCGAGACACTCTCGACATTGTCATTCCTCTTCAGGGCACAACCAGCCACCGCACTGCCATCATGAAATTGATGATAACATGAAATTAACGTAATTGTTATAAACTGTTTTGACTGCTCAAAGAATGTGCAATAGTTATCATCAAAAGTAGCTATGGGTTCGCAAACTTTGGTTGACAATTGCGAAACGGGAAACGTATTCCCACGTAAATGTTAAGGTTGTGACAGTTAGTAGGCAGTAAAATATATAATTATCATTAATGACTGAACGCGCTTCCAAGTTTCCCTTCCCTAGGACTTTCGGCCTAGAACCTTGGGTCGGTGGCTTCCCTATCAGCTCTCAGGTCGGTAGAGTGGAACGTTGTAATCCAACGTTCATACTCAATTTCCACTGAGTGGGAGGTGCGCTCCATCGCATTTTAACCCAACTGAAGTCCACGCGGCTGAACTCGGGGCTTAGGATATATTCCCGCCTCTCCCACTTCAACCTCCTCTTCGGTACAAACGACGTGAGTACCGTCGAAAAACTAAGGAGACTGGGTGAGAGTTGCTAACCCTGCAGCAGTTCTTGAAGGACCTAGCGATCCCCCTCCTCCAGAATGCCTTCCGCCAGCTCGGACATTGGGAATCGGGCCGCGCCGGCTCAAGAGGCGGCAGCGGCGGCGTTATCGGCGGCGGCGTTGGCGGAGACCGCGCCGGTCACGTGGGCGCCGGCCGCGCCGGCGACGCCTTGCTCCCGGCCATTTCGTGGCGTTAGGACATCGTAATGGGTTAATGGGCGGCCGCCGCCGCCGCGGGAGCGGTGCGCCGCGCTGACCGGCGACGCCTTCCCTTCACTGACGCTTTCTCACCCCATCAATTGATTGTTTGATTGATTGATTGGTGTTTCCAGGAACGGCAACTGCAATCGCTATTAGCCCCGTTAGTGTTGCGAATGTTTTCTCTTAGGAGGTGACAGTGATTCTATTTACGCTGCATGGTGAAATCGGGCGCCGACCTACAAGTCGGATTGCGGACTATATCCTCCTCCAGGTAGCATATTCCCCAGCGGGGCACCGCCCCAACCGGGACGAGCGCTGAACTTCTGACTGGTATTCCGACATATGCGGTAGTGTAGTGCATGTGTGAAAGTGTGTGTATAGGGGAAGGAGGGGACACAATTGAGGAAGAAAAGATCGCACGCGGTCTGAGGCCCGTTTGTTAAAGTTCATTGATTGATTGATTGAATTTTTCGTGTTTCCGGGCGCGTCATCTGCTTTGGTTATCAATCCCGTTAGTGTATTGCATGTTTTTTCTCGGGAGATGGCGGTGATCTTCCACCGCTGGATGGCGAGATCCAGCACCGACCTATCGTCCCGGCCAGTGGGGTTTCCCCCTAACAAGGACTCTCCCACCAGCGGGGCACCGTGCCAGTCGGGACAAGCTCGAAGCTCCCGACCGGTCTCCCGGAATATGTGGTAGTGTAGTGCATATTAGTATATGTGTGTGTGTAAGGGGAGAGGATAGGACAAGGAAGAGGAAGGACAGATCGCGCGCGGTCCGTGGCCCGTTTGGTAGGGTACTGCTCCGGCATTCGCCTGGTGTTGATCGGAGAAACCACGAAAAACTACCGATCAGAGCAGCCGGCCGCTAGAATTCTCGTCCAGACAGTCGCTGAATTCGATCTAGCTATCTAACTATAATCAAAATTCCTCTTCCGTCGGGATACGAACCTTAGAACCTCCCGGCAATAATCACTGCACAAAGTACGAAAATACCGACTTTAAACTAAATTCAACCTTTCTCTACCCCTCATGGTTCACCATGTCGACGAATGAGTAAATTTGCGCAGCTTTGTGAACATATGAAAAGTGGAATGCACATTCTCGAAACCGCGGTGAAGCCATTCATAACTTTACCGGCATCTATGGCTAATGCTGCGTCGAAAAACAACAGAAAGTCAAAATGACTTTCCTTTGCGGCGCGCGCTTCGCATGTACGGAAATACAAAGCTTGTTTCAATCCCCACCGCGCTGTTGTCGGTTTTCTTACTTGTTAGTCCAGCAGATCCTTATAGGTCGCTTACACTTCGCCCGTTGGTCGAGTTTGTATAAAGCGAGCCGAGAAACGACAGTATTTTTTGGAGTCATCTGCTTTTTCAAAAAAAAAAATGCTTTCATATGGTCAATAAGCAGTGACATTGATAATTCGCGGTATATTCCCGCCATGGAAATGTACCTAGAGTCTAGAAATGCATTTTCGTCGACGTCCTACCCCTCCAGTCTTTCTATGCCTCCCAGCTCCTTTGCCGTCGCCGTACCGCCGTCGATGTCCACTCCGGGGTCGCCCTCCCCCGCGCCTAGGCCCACTTTCACCCTCACCTCAGTTCGTCCCCTGAACGAACTCATGTGTGCTGTTTTGTGAAACCACGGAAAGTACAATCCATTCCTACCCTTACGGGCATCTATGGCCAATCCTGCAACATAAAAAGATAAACAGCGGGTCAGTACTTTAGCCAGTTGGCGCGCGCATTGATGGTGCAAAAATTCAACGTTTATGTTTCAAGTCTCATTGCTCTGTTTGAGTTGTTTTTTGTTGTTTTTTTACTCCAGCAAATTTTTAGATCGTTTATACTTCGCCCATTGGTCAGGTTGGTATAAGCGATCTCTGAAATGAATATTCTCGATTCGGCTCCTTTTTCGACAAGTTTAATCGCAGTTCCTCACCTCCTGCGCGCCCAACCGGTGGCCCCGCCCCTCCGCCGACCTAGGGGCCGCAGGCGGCGGAGGTGCTGGCGCCGGGGGCGTGACTGCCCGCCGGCGCCGCCCGGGCGTCGAACTCCGGCGAGAAAAGGGCCGCGCGCTAGACTGAAATAGCAGGGCCCGGCTCGTCGCGCACCCGGACCGCGCGCGAATGCGACGGAAGAGGTCGGAAGCTGCAACTGACTCATTCATTACCGCCCAGGAAGGCAGTTTGGTCGTGTTCTACGACAGGCAGCGTCCTGTGTCTCGGTCGGGTCCTTTCTGTCTGTTAAATTTTGTAATTTCTGTTCAAAGTATTCTAGTTATATATTTGCTCAATACGTATTGCCTTCATTCAGTGTCCAAATACAATGAGTACTGTTTGTATTTCATTCATCTCTTATATTCCAAACTGTTCATTCATAAGTTGATTGGTTTGTAGCTGTAACTTATACTTTCGTTTTTTATTCTTTTGTCCTTATTCTTTAGATTTTAGATTGTTGTAAGGCAAAAGTAAATAGTAAGAAAGTATTAAATTACTGTAATAATACTAATAACTATATTAATTATGTGCAAAAGGAAAAAAGGAAAACAACTGTATGTTGTATAGTCACACACTAACACAGCGAGTAGAGTTACTCTCTCTTCAGTCATTTGGGCAGCGGCATTTTCTTCATATCAAATATTGGTATGGAAATCGTTTTGTTCTAAGATGACTAGAGCGCATACCGACTGAAAACTTAGTTGCGAAGTGTTGTGGGTCCCCTTCTACCCTGGCAAGTAGACGCGAATATGTGTACCTTACGCGTATGTGTGTGAGTGTTTGTTTTGTTACGGATGGTCTCGCGTTCTGCTGACCATTTGCTTCGTGATGTATTCTACTGAAGAGTGGAGGTGCAAGCTGTCTTCTGGAAAAATCACATAGCAAGCAAGTAGTTTGTTACTTATAACTATATTGAGTAGAAGAGAAGAACCTCGACAGAGGAGGGAGTATACGACGGTTGCCGATGCTCGCTGTCAGTTGGCGGCGGTACTGGCAGGCAGGTTTGTGTGGCCTCGAGTTCGAGCAAATCGATCGTGGAATATGAGATTTGGAGTTCTTAACGGACGAATGGACGGACGAACGTCTTGCTGTAAATTAATCTTTCGGTACCAAATACCTCAAAGCCGTGGTTTCTTACTACAGAACGTGTTAGAGGAAGTAGTTTACAACACAATAGGAACAAGATGTATCTACTTCTATTTCAGAGCCCCAAAATACAAGTTTTTTCTGACAATAAATTGCCATTTTCTGCTGCAGCATTACAATTATTTATCTTTAGTATACAGGTATGTTGTACGGGGAGAAAATAAAAGGCAGTAAAAATGATTGTTTACACGTAATTTTTTTCATTTTAGAAATAGATATCAAAGAATCGAGACTCCGACTGAACCAAATGTGAGAGGCTTCTATTCAATTTATTTTGACATTTTACGTTGCTTTTTTTCATAAGAAAAGAAATGGCTTGGGGGACGATATGTCACTTGCTAATTAATTTGAGCCGCTCTGTGGCTTGGATAAACGATTGCGTTTTAAATCCCGCGGGGAATCGTGGTTTGCGGGAGGTTCCCTACCACCGACACAGAAGACAACAGCAGATCGGCTTACGACCCCCTCTTAGGTATTTTTTTACTAAAAATATACGTTGGAAACTTTATGTGACGTATGGGGGCAAATATCATGTGCGCACGCTTTCTTGAGTTTTAGAATCTATCCCCAACAATTTAACTAATAATAATAAAAAAAATAATTAATAATAATAATAATAATAATAATAATAATAATATAAAAAGCGCGAGATTAACATTTCAAAAAACTAGACATTTTCGTTCCCAAGTCATAGAAAATTTATTTGTTACGGTATACATACGTACGTAAAAATACGTACGTAATACGTTATTTGTAACGGTAAGCGAACTGCACATTTGATTTTTCTGCATTGCTAACAAAATAGTAACTCACCCTAAGCTCTACTACCACTACAAGCAAAAAGAGAGCTCAACAAAACGTGCGCATAGTGACGCTACATTTACGGAATTCTTCATTTCTGAATTCATATTTGCACGTAAACACGAGTGCAAGATATTAGCGGGTCGTCCTCAGTCAAGGGGTAGCCGGTAGAGATGTGAAGAAAGGCATGATAAACCCCAGGAGGGTGGCGCTGTCTTATCCAGTTATCTCCCGGCGCCGCGCCGCGGGCCCCAGTTGCTGACCAAACAGGGGCGCGCGAGGGGCCGCGGCTGATCCCGAGGGAGAGTCGCGTTGCGTCGCGTCGTGGGGGGAATACGAGGGCGGGGGTGGGGGACTGACGGAGCGCGACGGGAGGGGAGTATGCGCTGTTGTGTTGGATTGCCTTGGTGCCTGTGGCAAGGTAGGCTCAGTAATAAAAGTGAAAATAAAATATATGAAGTATTGATAACTCGAAACGCTAGGAACTCCAATTTCATGTTTCTCAAAACTTCAGTATCTCGCGTTTTGTGCTACCTCAAAACTCCAGTATCTCGAGTTTGGGGATATCTCGAAGCTCCTGAAACTTAAGCTTGTGAGATCTCGAAACCGATTCCCGACACTTGACTTTTGTGGTATTTCATTTTTTAATCCCTTTTTTTATTTTATTACATTGGGAATTCGAGCTTCATTCTAACGAAATTTTATGTACTTTTTAACATACTGTTTACTTTATTTTTACTATATTATCTTTTGTATATTTACGTAGTAGCTATTCTATAACTTCATTACGAAGTACACGATTTTCGATTTGTATTTATTTATTAGAGAACGATGCAAATAAATCTGTTCAACAATTAAAAGAGAGCAGTTTTTCTGAAGTATAATCGTGGTTAGAGGGAAAGGTATTACGAGGTAAGAACAAGTGAATGTCTGTTGCCACAGCTTGGCTTGCTGTGCTGAATGTACGCATACAAATTTTACGAGCTTGCGAAAAACTCAGTGCATATTTGGGCGTGTGTCTGAAATGCAATTACACTTTAATTGCCAACCATGAAAGCGTACATTTCTTAAAATCCATAATTCAACAATTGTGTCCCGTATGTACAAGTCGCAGTTGTTTCTTATTGCATAAAATTCAAAGTTTCTATGTATTTATTTATTTATATATTTTGTCTTTGAATTTTGTTTGAATACGTGCACACTTATTGATTATATTAGTTATTTTTTCTTTAAAGAAATAATGGTTTAAAAATTATATTTCAACTTCTATAATTACTGTGCTTTTATATGATTAAGTTTATAAAGATAAATGGACAAATGCTAGAGAGATGAATGGAAAGGATAGAAAAGACCTGCGAAGCCGAATGTTGCAACATAGAACACGTTAAAATTCACTTCATATCCTCGTAAATACTAATTGTCGATCAAATAAAAATAGCGTACTCGTTTTGCAAACATTTCTTTACCACGGCCTTAACGAAAAGAAAATCTGGAATGTGAACACCAACTGATTAAAGATGAAGGAGAGAAATGCGCTGTAATTTTACTCCGAGGGAGCTCACGAAATACCACGATGACACGGGAGAGCAGGAAGGTAGAAAATTGCTAAAATGCCGTGTAATTTATGAGTAGCCCCTATTCTCCATGCCAGAGAAACCAACAAAGAGTTCCTGTGGCTTGCTGGCAAATGGGGATGAGCAACCATGAAGCCAAGATGAGAAAGATGGAAAGAGAGCGCGGTTTGCCTGAAGATCTACCTCTCTTTATTTCATAACCTTCGCTTTGACCCTCTTTATACTTAAACGAGCGGTCTGTAACAGAAAAGCTGCTTATCTATTAGGCGCTACAATAAGAACACTTAAACTTTTTTGTCCCATTGCTTTACAGCTCAGACCTTGGCTTAACATGGGTGTACTCACTGTAAATCCGGAACCTTTCGTGCTACACAAATTAATTCTTTGACAGGAAAATTACAGCAGACTGAGACAATGTGGTGCAGTTAATATCAAACTAATGCACATGAGGTGAAGTTTTTCAGTTAACTAAAATGTTCATACTATTTTTGAGATCTTCAATTAAAACGATCAGAAGATAGAATCTTTGCAGCTTAATAATGGGAAGAAAATAAATATATCCCATCTTCGCTATGGAAATGGCACAACTCGAAATTGCAATCATTTAGCAAGATAACTATTTTATTCTAGCGGCGCCGTTTATCTCGCGGCAACAGTAGTGTTTTACTTAATATACAGGCTATCTAATGAATTATCTTTATGAAATTGTTATTAGAAAAATGTACTATTTCCAAAGATATTTATTATTTTAGCTCGACAATGATATCTGAGATGTTTCAATTTTTTAGCGGGGTGAAAGATGAGTTCTAGGAATCCATCATACCCTCCTTTCCCGCGACTGCGAGCGTGCGGGCTAGGAAATCTTGCGAAAAGACTGCGTACTTCAGTCTTCCCGCGTCGTGTGGTTCGCGGAGTTGTTATTTACGTGCGTACTCTCCCCAGGCCTCCTTCCCCCCGCCTCTGGAGCTCGCGCCCTAGATTGCGCCCTCGCCCTCGCCCTCGCCCTCGCCCTCGCCCTCGCCCTCGCCCTCGCCCTCGCCCTCGCCCTCGCCCTCGCCCTCGCCCTCGCCCTCGCCCTCGCCTCGCCCTCGCCCTCGCCCTCGCCCTCGCCCTCGCCCTCGCCCTCGCCCTCGCCCTCGCCCTCGCCCTCGCCCTCGCCCTCGCCCTCGCGCTCGCCCTCGCCCTCGCCCTCGCCCTCGCCCTCGCCCTCGCCCTCGCCCTCGCCCTCGCCCTCGCCCTCGCCCTCGCCCTCGCCCTCGCCCTCGCGCCACTCGCCCTCACCAACCCTCGCCCTCGCCCTCGCCCTCGCCCTCGCCCTCGCCCTCGCCCTCGCCCTCGCCCTCGCCCTCGCCCTCGCCCTCGCCCTCGCCCTCGCCCTGGCCCTGGCCCTGGCCCTCGCCCACGCCCTCGCCCTCGCCCTCGCCCTCGCCCTCGCCCTCGCCCTCGCCCTCGCCCGCGCCCTCGCCCTCGCCCTCGCCCTCGCCCTCGCCCTCGCCCTCGCCCTCGCCCTCGCCCTCGCCCTCGCCCTCGCCCTCGCCCTCGCCCTCGCCCTCGCCTGCGTCCGCGCCCGTGCGCGTTCCGTCCGCTGGCACAGCTCCTGGCGGCCGCTGTTGATAAACACGACAGCTGCAAGCGAGGTATTCCGACCGGCGCTAAAAGCGACTGCCGCCGCCGCCGCCGCCACCACCTCCTCCTCCTCCTCTTTTTCTACCACCTCTCCCTCTCCTCTCCACCTTACTCTCTACCCCTTCTTCCTTCTCTCTTTTCTCCACCTGTGTTCCCCCTTATTCTCTCTCTCTCCCCGTCCCTTTCTCACTATCCTCCTCCTCACCTCTCCCCTCCCTTGCCCCCTCTCCGTACTCCTCTCCCCTCCTCTTCTCCATTTTCTCCTCTTCTTCCTTTCCTCCTCTCTCCTCCCCTCCTCCCTCCTTTCTTCCTCCACGCTTTCTTCAATCTCCTTTTCACCTCACGCTCTTTCCCCTTCTCACTCTCGTCCTAGCCTCTTCCTCTACCGCCGATGCCTTTTCTTCATCCTCCTCTTCCTCTTCTCATCTTCTTTGCTTCCTCTTCCTCCGTCAACTCCTCCTCTTTACTTACCCCTCCTCCTTTTTTCTTTGCTTCCCCCGCACCAGCCACCGACTAAGCTGGCCTTCACTTTCATCTCCTTCGCCATATTCCCGCCTCCGCCGTCGCCGTCTGCGCCGCCTCCATCTCCATTGCATTCGCCATCGCTGGCGGTTCAGCTGGCACGATAGACTTCGATTCGCAAGCCGACAATCCGTCCGGCGCTTCGGTCCCCCACGTCATCTTCGCACCAGAACACGCCTGGGACAATACTTTTTTTTTCTCGGATCGCCGACTTTTCAAATTTAATTCGCAACCGTGCAACCGTGCTGTGTCTTCCAAGCATATTGAAGCACGGTTAATGCAGTACACACACTATTTGAAAACCTGTGACTCACTGAATTCCATATGTAATGGTGGCGCCTATACGCATTGATGGGAAATTAACAGCGCATGAGTCATCTTATCGTCCGTGCTCAGTTGACTAATGACTAGAGATAAGTGGAGGAAATCCTAAAACAGCTACTGATAGGTCTAGACTTTTTGTGCAATTAATACGTATAAAACATGAAATAAAAATCTTTCCTATTCGTTCGCTCTCGGTCCACAAAACATCGACCTTGTTCCGAAACTGAAGAAACAGTTCCAACTTGGAAGAGACCTTCAGACTAGGACTAGATATCTTATCTACGATAGAACAGTGGATGTTAACTAATCTTACACAACCGATGTTGGCCTATACTTAGTCCATCTTTAGTAATTTGTGTTAGAGACAATGACGTTATTTTTATGCGTATCAACTGTTTAAAATGTACTCTTCTTTTCGTGTATACATGATAGAACAATAAATTCTGCGGGTACCTTTCGATACTTTCTGTTATCCGTTTTAACAACGCAGTGGTATCCAAATTATTGCCAAACTGCGAGATGCTCATTGAGAAGAATGGACTTTCATTACTTAGAAGGCTCGTATTCATCGAAAACATGTTCACGTCCAAATTTGAAAAACGTGACTACTAGAAAGTACATGATAATACACAATGCGTTTAGCCCAATGCCATAAATTCTGTGATTAACATTTGTGATTAGGCATCGGAAGAATAACACCGCCAATAGATTGTCATCAATAGTAATCATTTATGCCCTTTACCTCAAGGCATTTGCAAATAAAACGCCACCTAACTGCATCGTCAAATCATCCATTCATCAAGATTTTTCCCGAGCCACCACTGCCGCCGTCACCGCCGCGTCACCGTTACTATCAGCACGAGTGCGCAACGTAACTCGCTATCTTTGGCTCCGTTACTGCCCAAAACACTCACTTGCCCCCGTCGCCGCTCGCTATTAATAACCTTCGTCACCATTATTAACTTTGACCCCACTTCTGCTGCCCAGGACCTCCATCATCATCATCATCATCATCATCATCATCATCATCATTACCATCACCACCACTACCACCAATATCCCCCGGAGGGGGGAATCACGATGGCATAGGTTGTCGTGATTTCTGGTGGAGTGTCGTAGATGACCACTCGGACCATGAGTCTCGCGGCGCCGCTCACGTCGTTAGGTTGAAAGTGCAGGTAGTGAGAAGGCGATCCTAAGCTCCAGGCAGTCGGGTCCACCCAGCTACCCACCAGTTGGACCTATCGCGCGTCGACCTTTTGGGCAGGATCAGTCGAAGGATGCTTTTCGGAGGAATTCCGGATCCCACTTCAAAGTCCGGTAGGAAACTAGATACCACCCGTCAGGTTGCCCACTTTCCGGCGATACCCACGTCGTTAGCTTGACGATGCAGGCCGTAGGGAGACGGGATGTGGGCTCCGAACCGCCTGGACCGTTCAGGTGGCTCCTAGTTGGGCTCTCGGCTTCGTCGCGGCAGTGGGCCGATACTCCGGCAAAGAGGAAGGAACTTTTTTCCGGCGCATGTGAGTAGCGCATTATTTTGACTCCGGTTCTAGGCTGGAAAGCTAGGAGCTCTGAGGTAGGAGGGTGGCCCTTACCCAGGTATTATATTGGGAGGTTGCCGTGAGGGCAAACTGGGTTCCGGCTGGATCCGGACATCAGCCCGTCGGCGTGCTTGTGCGTCGCGGGGAGGGGGTGCGGATAAAACGCAAAAAGCGATAGGTGCCCACCCCGGGGACTTGTCCCTCTGATGAAGCAAGTCTACAACACCACATGGTGTTTACTACCACCACAATCAACATCATCGTTATTACCATTACCAGCAACCTCGCCCCACCTCCTTCACAGACGTTGCTTTTGCAGTCATTAACATCATGATCACCGCTGTTAACGCTTCTGCAACCACCACCTCCGACACTAACCCCGTCACCGTCTCTACCGGCGTCCCGTCAAGGGATACAAACGTCATAACTAAGATATCCGCCTCGCCACAATGCTGCGTCTGTCAGAGCCTATGATTCAGCCTGTGTCAATGTCTCCTTCTCGTCCAGAGGTCTCTGCGGAGCAGCCCCTAGTGCACGTGAGCAGCAGCCCCACCGCCGGCGCCAGCGCCACCCGCGCCATCAGGGCCGTTGCTGTCGACGGCGGCGCGGCGCCAGCCCGAGCACGCGGATTTGGCGACGCATGCAATCGATAGCCGCGCGCCGAACCGGCGGCGGAGGCAGTGGCGACGGCAGCGGTGGCGGCAGCGGAGTTGGTGGCGTAGGCGGTGGCGTAGGCGGTGGCGTAGGCGGTGGCGTAGGCGGTGGCGTAGGCGGTGGCGTAGGCGGTGGCGTAGGCGGTGGCGTAGGCGGTGGCGTAGGCGGTGGCGCGGGCGGTGGCGCGGGCGGTGGCGCGGGCGGTGGCGCGGGCGGTGGCGCGGGCGGTGGCGCGGGCGGTGACGCGGGCGGTGGCGCGGGCGGTGGCGCGGGCGGTGGCGCGGGCGGTGGCGCGGGCGGTGGCGCGGGCGGTGGCGCGGGCGGTGGCGCGGGCGGTGGCGGTGGCGGTGGGCAGTGGGCGGTGGGCGGTGGCTGAGATGAGGACGGAAGTGGGTTGGTGGAGGCGACGCGTCAGGATGCTGGTGAAGGTGGTGGCAGCGGAGGATGTGGCAATGGATGTAGTAATGGTGGAGGTTCTGACGGTAGCAGAGATAATCGTGGAGGTGGTGAGGGCAGAGATGGTTGTGGTTGGTATTAGTGGTGCTAACGGGGACAGTGTTCACTCTGCCAACGCCCTTTCCCTTCAGGTTACGTACGCGCGTACACATACAAACATACACATACACACAAACATATGCATACACACATACACAAAATCCTGGTTGCGCCTCTGCCTATACTGGAAGCGTTCGCGTGCGATCTACGCGTCTCCCGTTGCTTCGTCACTGTCGATGTTCTACCTTTGGCAAATAATGTACTCTTAGAAAGATCGCAAAGTCATTACAGTGAAGAGAACATTTGTATAGTTTTATCATCATTTTTTACTGGATGTTTCTTGAGCTGCATTGCCCTGAATTATTTCCGATCTTTTTCTGGTGTATTAAATTCATGGTGATAATGACTTAAGAAGTAAGCCCCAGACGTAAGGTCTGTGCGTCCCCCTAAAAATTGTATCTAATTGTTCTCTGTGAAACGTGTTCACAGTGAAAGAAAAGTATTCAGACTTCGGCAGTGTGAGAGATGTGAATGGTTTTATAAATGTTCAGGGACTTGGGAAATATCCATAAACAATGAAACAGTTTCTATTTTGACGGAAAATTCAAATATGCTTGATTGTGATATTTTAAACGTTATTATACCGTACATAGAAAAATATAAATATATGTGATGTGGAGCCTGAGAGGTAAGACCATAAAATTATGGAGGGATACAGATGTCTCAGAATAAATGTCAGAAAGTTTCTGGAGACGTACGAAAAGATGAACAATTTTTGCCCATGAACATGCATTCGGATATTGCATATAGTAACGGAGTTACTGGCATATAATAATAGTATGTGACACTCACGGAGCGTATAGTAATATATATATATATATATATATATATATATATATATATATATATATATATATATATATATAAGACTTTCCCCTATTTTTAGGGAGCTTCTTATGCAAGATGTTCTGCTGGTCCCGTTGAGAAGATTTAATGTGCCGTGCATATGCGGTTGCCTAAAAATAAAGGACGAATACTATATGTATATATACAAGTAACTCCTATCTACGCAAAATTTCCCATTATACATTCATGGGCAAAAAGTTAACATTTTTAACCCTCTACATGCATAGAATTTTGTGACATTCTAAAACATTGGCTGTAAAGCAAAAAAGGAAACGATAAATTGAAAACAATGAGTTGAGAAATGCTATTCGTAAATTAGTAGATGACGATTGCCCACTAAATAATTACAAGGCTGTGTTAAAATAAGTGAAATGGGCGGAATGTGACTTAAGTGGATGTGGGATTCCTCAAATGAAAGGAAGGAAACTCTCAGTTCCGATAACTCGGACGATACCCGACAGTTGATGCAAATGCTTATATTATGCGAAATATGAGAAGGGATATACAACCAATATTTAGAATACAAATTGGATCTAATTCGATATATAATGTATATGTGAAGCAAAAGGTCAATTTGTGCAGTGGCGATTCAATTAAAAAACCCATTAACTGTCCTGATATGTGACCTTCTACCAATGGTAATTGTTTGAATTGTTGAAAGACATTACATGATGTTTCATTATAGATATATACGTATGCATTTCGTTTTGTAAAAGTAGGAACGCGTAATTTTCCTTTTTATGTTTTTAATGCTATTGACAGGCGGGTTATGTGCTTCTCCTTTCTCTGATTATCAGGGCAATTTGTTGGATGATGCTGTGTAGCGATATGATCGTTTTGTGTTTACAAACTCTACATTAGAGTTATTTTTCTTACTATTTAGTGCGATATTCTAATTTGCTGAAAGGCGACTATATCACGGATTTAGTGCCTTCTGCAACGCGATTAGAGCACTATTGGTTCTTTCTCTTTCAGAAGTGAATGTCTGCGACAATATCACGAGTTCGTGCTGGCTCCATTATATCAAGGTAATCACGTATTGCATTAAAAAGGAAACGTGATATATTTAAAATAGAAATTTTGTTTTTCACTTCCTCATGTACTAGAATATTGGCAGTGTAATGACAGTTACGTAATGCAGCAAAACATTGATGTCTGGAATACACCTTTTTGGGGTCCGAAAACCAGTGTTTAGCTCTGGCCGAAAACGACACTCCCCGAACAGCAACTAAACCGTACAGAGAAGTTGAGCCGCTGTCTAGAGAAGAAATCTAGTGACCGGTTTCGCTGATCGGAAGTTTTCATTGGTTTCTCCGTTCAACAACAGACGAATGCCAGAGCAATACCCTAATAAATGGGCCAAGGATCGCACGCGATCTTTCCTTCCTCTCCTATTCTCGGCCCTTGAACACACACACACATTTACATGCACTATCACACATGTCGGAGACCAGTTGGGAGCTTAGAGCTTATCCCCGCTGGGACGTCCCCCCACTAGTGGGAGCTTTCTGGTTGGGTAAAACCCCGCAAACCGATGTTTTGGTCGGCGCCGGATCTCACTATCCATCGATGGAAGACCAAAGCTATCTCCCGCGATAAAAATATGCATTACACTTACGGCGCTAATTACCTTAGCAGTTGTCACATCCGAAAACACTAATTTAAAATAGAAATTTCAGATCAGATCAGATTTTTCAGAGCTTTGACGCATACTTGTAACTTCCGTTAGTCAATGATGACAATTTTCGGCCCATTGATGCAAAACGAATGAGGTGCTACTTTAAAGTGCCGTCAAGTCAGAAGGCATCTAAATTTTATTGAAAATATTAGTTTTCCCTTAATTTTGAGTTGTGACAATTTTCCGAAAATCGAAGGGATCAGTCTTTCGGTAATTTCGACAATGTCGGCGACATAACGTCGACGGCATTGGCGAAATAACGTCGTCGGCGATATAGCGCGGACGATGATGATGACTGCAACATCATTGCCGTCATCAGTTGAAATCATAGCGATATGTCACGGACGATGACGTTGGAGAAGACGTAGTGTCGACGTTGACGATGTTGCGTTGACGATGGCGATGACGTAGCATCGGTGATAGCGGTGACGAAGGTGGCATAGCGTCGACGATGACGACGTAGCATCGACGATGTCGATGTAGCCATCGGTGATGACAGTGTAAACGGTCCCAGCAAACATTCGCAGCGGTGCGCGCCACTGCAGGCAGACTCCCGCCAGTTAAGCACGACCGTTCTGACCCGTCCCGTACGTTGGAGTTTTACGGCTTCCCGACGCCGCCGTGGCCGCCCACGGCCCTGCGGGGGCGCCGTCGCTCCCCTCTCCCTTCCCCGCCACGCTCGCCCCCTTCCGCAACCTCCGGTCGGCCCCTGTTCACAAGCTTCCTCTTCCCACCCTCCCGCCCCGCCACGCCCGCTGCACCAGAGCTCGCAGTGTCTGCTGGCCTCCCCGGCGTAGCCGCTTCTGCGGACCCTGCTCCGGAGGCTGCTCCGTCTGTTCTTTTGGATAGTCCACAATGATTGTACTCCGGTTTTGTTTTTCTATCAACTGAATTCAGGACTAAAGTTTTTGACGTCATTTAATATAAAATCTGAACCTGCTTGCAATCTGTTTCTTATGGAGCAGATCCAAGGGCTGTGGGTGCCTTTGCAACATTTGGTGCAAAATCGGAGCTATTTTTCAATAACGCGATGTGTTGCACTTTCCAGTCTTTTCAATAAGGGCTTCTTTTCTTTCGGGTACACTACTGCTGTTGAATTGACAGTTGATCGCACTAGATCGTAGCATCTTCTAACATTAGCTCAAGTGTCGGAAGACGAAGAATGCCCTCCACTCTTGCGAAAATTATTAGATTTTCGATTATTTGTCATATTGGACAATTCAAATAATCATGTCAACTCTTGACGTGCATTGTGAACTAAACTGCAGGTTTCATTGGAGTTCTTTCATTTTCCGTGTCTCAAATTCCACCATTTATCTTTCAACCCGTTGAAATGATCAGCTACTGAATTTATCAATCAGCTACTGAATTTATGGTACAAAGAAAAGCGCGGATGCAGCTAATCGTAAATATACAAATACTATTTTTTCTTTTTCTTCATATTCATAGTAACGCGTATGAGACGACTCTGGTAACGCATGCTTTCAACACACCAATGGTTTACGTTAGCTACGTGTCATTCTGACTCGATTGTCGCCCGACAACTCGCTGTCATATGCGCAAGTGGTTGAAAGAAGCTGGCTGAAGTGGTCAGCGTGGCTGAAGCTTGATTGAGTTTCTTTTGTCACGATCTTCACCTAGCAGTCCGCGATCTACGGAATATCTTCAATGAACAGTGGCACACCATCGGAGAAGAGAGAGGGTAATGAAGGCGGTGTGGCTGAGGTAAAGGTCTTCGTTCGTTTCTTCTATTGCTTGCTTCTTCCTCACCTGCCAAGAGGCCGTTGGCATATGTTCAAGCGTTATAAAAGCTACACAGATTATCACATAAAATTACTTTCAGTTTCAGCAGAAATGCAAAAACGTTTTTTTAGAATGCCTGAAGTCGGCTGGATTCCTACATGTCCGTCCATTCGAAAATCCTCGTTGCGCCACTATGATCTACATTGTTCTTGGCCCTTAGTGATCTTTTTTTTTAGATACTTTTTCTTCTTTCATCATTGGATTCTTGCTTTTCCGCCCCGGATTCTTTGGCATGACGAGTGTTTCATGCCTTCCTTGGGTTGTTGAAATCGTCGGACAATGAAGATCAGGAACTGATGTAGTTGAAGGAAAGACTTTTTTATTGCTTGTTCGTTCGTACGTTAGACCCTCAGTTCATCCCTCTGTTTTCTTTTAATCCTTCGTTTCTCTGTTCCTTCCTTAGATCCTCTTGTCTTTGATTCTTCTTTCCTGTTTGTAACTATGTTCCTCCGATTCCTCGTACTTCCGGTTGTCTTTACTGCGTTCCTTCGTCCGTTCCCTGGTTTGTTCCTGTGTCCGTTGTTTTGTTTCGTTCGTTCCTTCGCCGACTCGCTCGCTCGGGCGGCCAGGGGCGCCGCGGCGTCGAAGTCGCGCCACTGCTTCCGCCGCCGCCGCCGCCGCCGCCCTCGCTGCCGCCGCGCGCCGTTTGCCGCGGCGCTGGATTTCCATGAAGTACCCTCGGGCGCCGCCCTGTCGCCGCCGCTCCGCCCCGCGCTCCCCGTTGTTTTCGCCCGCCGCCCCTGCGCCCGTCCCCGACCACGCCCCCTCCCCGGCAACCGCTCCCGCGCCCGACGCGCCGCACTGCCGCTGCTTCTGCTGGCTCACCACGTCTCGCTCCTCTTCCACGTCCCCTTTGTCCTTTTTCTTCTCTTCCTGTTTTTCTTTCTTTTCCTCCTTCTCTTCTTCCACCCCTTCTCCCTTCTCTTCTTTCGCCTCCCTTTCTT
The DNA here is from genome assembly GCA_011170035.1 of Teleogryllus occipitalis. Taxonomy (NCBI): domain Eukaryota; kingdom Metazoa; phylum Arthropoda; class Insecta; order Orthoptera; family Gryllidae; genus Teleogryllus; species Teleogryllus occipitalis. The sequence continues at coordinate 90,570 of BLKR01004970.1, forward strand.
GCTTCTCCTTTTCATCTTTCTCCTGCTGCTTCTCGTCTTCCTCCTGCTGCTTCTCGTCTTCCTCCTGCTGCTTCTCATCTTCCTCCTCCTACTCCTCATCTTCCCCCTACTCTTTCTCCTCTTTCTTCTCCTCTTTGCCCTCCATCTCTTCTTCTACTCCGGTCTCGTCTCCTTATTGTTTCTTATATTTCCCTTCCTTCTCCTACTCTTCCCATGTTCCTCCACTAACGCCTTATCTTTCATCCACTTCTTCCTCTTCTTCGTACTCCCGTTTTCATTCTCTTAAACCTGCTCCTCTGTTTTGCACTTCTCTTACCCCTCATTGTTTCGTTCCTCCCGAGTTCCTCTTCCATCAACTTCTGTACGAAACGCATTCTCGGATCCACCGCCGATATCTCTTCGTACTTAATTTATATTCGGCTTGTTCTGTTCCTTTTTGCAGCCCTTTTTACGACTTTTATTTCTGACTGCTTTGACATCATTTACTTACGATCTTTCTTTCGCCGTTCAGTCGGTCACGTTACGTGCGCCCTTGTATTCCCACTCTCTTCCGGGCTACAATGACGTCTATCTTTGCTCTCCTCTCTCCGCCCACTTCGGTCCATCGCCTCGCAGTATCTCCGCTTCGCAATTCTTTTATATTGCACATTTCACCGACCTCTCCGCTATTACACCTCGTCTACCTCCCCATCACTTCTTCTCTAACTTGGTAACACCCCGCGCGCTCTGGCTAACTCCATTGCCTCGGTCGCCGCCGCCGCCGCCGCCGCCGCCGCCGCCGCCGTCGCTTTGCACGCGCCGCTGGCCGCTTGGCCGGCCGACCCCCGCACCGCCTGCACCCTCCAGCGCTGACGCCGCCGCCGCAGTCGGCCCGCGGCCGCCCCCGCTGCGCCGCCGTAGCCGCCGCCGCCGCCCGCCGCGGCGCCAGCGCGGGCTTAAAGCTGCGGGGTTGATGCCGCGCGCCGCGCGAAGCCGATGCCGATGCTCGTCCGATGCGTGGCGTGCCGAAGCGCGATTCCACGCCCCTCCGCCTTCGTTGATGTGCGTTTCGCGCGGGCGCACGAAGTCGCTCGGCCGTTCTTCTTTCGCAGTTCTTCTTGTGTATTCCTCTTGTCTTTGTTCTTCTTTTACTTGGATATTTTGTTCTTCCTGGTCTTGGTCTATTTCTTTCGTTTCTGTTTCTGCTTGCTTTCCCTTTCCTCCTTTTCCCTTTTTTCGTTCTGTTTTTACTTCATTTTGTTACGTTTTTATTTTCCTCTGTTTCTACATCTTTCTCTCTTGACTCTTATTGAATTTTTCTTCTAATTTTTTTCACATTTCTTTGAGTATTGATGTGCATTATCCTGTTCGAAATGTAGTCGTCAGGGTTGAAAGACTTGATTTTCCCCAGCAATTACAAAACGTTTAATTATAAAAGTTAATAATTAAATATTTGTATTGATAATTTTTTAATTGAGATTAGTGCCGGCATGTTTTGTTTTCTACCGTTCCAAGGTGAAACACTAAAATATTTAGATCGGCTCTGTAGAATTCGCCCTGTTGTTCTTCTAAAGTAAACTACGAAATATGTGTTAACATTTCTCCCTTATGAAAATAATCATAGTAATTAGACAGAAAACCTTTTTAATTAATGTAATACGCATTAATGTCTATCCTGAACACTATCAGTAGACACAATTGAAAACCCAGTCACGTACACATTCAAACAATGAAAATAAGACCAGTTAATAACAACTACCTACACTATATAGCAATGAGATTGAACATGTAGCACCGGTGCCCAATGCCTTCGTAGAGGAATACGGGCATCGCCCTTGAAATGAGTTTAATCTAGTAGAGAAAGTTAATAGTTGTGGGTGAGATTGGGAATGTACGGTCAGTTGCAGCCTATGTGTGCCGTTGAGACGGCAGTGACGCTTGAAACTTCCTGAGATTCTAGAAGAATGACTGGTAAATTTCGTGTACAAGTCGTCGCACCTTTGAACATCCGCTTTTAGATTGTCACTAAGTATCTTTAGACTTCGATGATATCCAAGGTACTACATTCTAAATTACTACGTATACAAATGAGAAATACTGTCACTGGCGGAGTGAAGCATTTTACACCGTAAAAAAGGGTAAACCATACAGGTTACATGGAGTTAATTTCCTTTGTCGCACTATTAAGTGTTTCAAGTTTTATTTATTATTATTATTATTATTATTATTATTATTATTATTA